>CAUYON010059355.1:0-60808 GCA_963573935.1 Arctocebus calabarensis | reverse complement strand
ACCCCCTGTTCCCCTCTTCCTCTCCTCTTTCCCTCACACCATTCCCTTGTTCTCCTACCCTCACTTTGAATTGATTTGAGTTTTTCTCTTATGTGGGTGTGTATTGGATCCTCTACTGGCTTCATATTAGAATTGAGTACCCTGAATTCTTGCTTCTCCATTCTTGTGATGCTTTATTAAGAAGAATGTGTTCCACCTCCATCCAGCTTAATACAAAAGATGTAAAGTCTCCATCTCTTTTACTGGCTGAATAGTATTCCATGGTATACATATCCCATAGCTTATTAATCTGTTCCTGGGTTGGTGGGCATTTAGGTTGTTTCCACATTTTGGTGATTGTAAATTGAGCTGTGATAAATGGTCTAATGAAAATGTCCATATGATAAAAGGATTTTTTTCTTCTGGGTATATGCCCAGTAATGAGATTGCAGGATCAAATTGGAGGTCTAATTTGAGTTCTTTGAGGATTTTCCATACTTCCTTTCAAAAAGGTTGTATTAGTTTGCAGTCCCGCCAGCAATGTAAAGGTGTTCCCCTCTGTCCACAGCCATGCCAGCAACTGCAGTTTTGAGATTTAGTGATGTGGGCCATTCTCATGGGGGTTAGGTGATATCTCAGGGAGGTTTTGGTTTGCATTTCTCTGACAATCAAGGATGATGAGCATTTCATAACTGTTTTTAAGTAACACTAACACCCACAGTGTCTAAAACTGTAAGTTATAAAAGTTATAAAAGGTTAATAGTAACCATGGGAAATGCATAATAGCATGTTGCAGTAAGTTATGGTAGAGAATTTATTTCTGGGTAATGGAGCAAGATAATTTTAAATATGGTTCTCAAAATATGACAGCATTCCAGCAAGGACATCCAAAAACCATGTCCCTTCTTTATTCTTCTCATATAAAAGAGAGAGACATCTTTTCCCAGTTAGATGCACCAAGAGTATTTGCAGAACAGACGTGTTTAAATGCCCCAAACAGCCTAAAAAGTAATATTTGCACAGATGCATAATTATGAAATACTAGAAAATCAAAAGACAAGGGCAAATAAATGTTGATGAAATTTACATAAACTTTAAGTAAATTGCACAGAAAGACAAGCTGTCTAAACTAAAAATCCTCTTTGATCAGTGTAGTTGCCCTGAATGGAGATGCTGATTACACTGGTAAGTATTAACACACAATGCAGAACAGAGGGTGACATGGACTCAGCAGCAAGACAGAGAGAAACATTATGTCTCTCAGAGTATTTGGGGAAATGAGAATTAGAAATAGTAGTTTTGGAATTAGAAGTGATGTACATTGAAGTCAGTTTTTTGTGTGTGATCATGAAGGCAGTTTAGCCCGAGGGACTCACACAGGTTTAACTTCTGGCCTTACTACTTAGTATGGGTATGATCTTGGAGAATGATTCACTTTCCTCATCATTCACAGTAGCGAATATAATAATACCTCATAATGACAGAGCTTTTATAAGGATTATATGATGTAATAAATGAAATGTGGTTAGCAGGTGCTCTATGTTTAATTGTTCAATAAATGTTAGTTTCTGTCATTATGTATCATACAAGGTCTATGTCAAATGCTGATATAGAAAATACATATGTGTACTGTAATTATATATGTCATAGACATCAGTAAAATGATGTGTGCTATAGAAACACAAGTTAAGCACATGTATAAAATTTTGTTTTTTTTAAAATTTTGGTACAAATACTTTACAGTGATACATTTTATAAAGTTGATTCTATGTAGTGTTTTAAATCATTTTCAACTTATATTTTTATCATTCTAATTATAAAATTGAAAAGAAAATATCTCATATGAAGTCATCTGACATTGGAATATCAAAATTAAGAATAAAAATTATTCTTTCCTGATCAAGGAATATTCAATAGGCCCAACACTACTGAGAATAAAATTGCACTGGATTGGCCTGGGAATGTTAATTTAATCTACATTTTGAGATTTATAATTCCAAGGGGGCACCTCTTTATAGACAAATGGCTAAATTTTTGTTGTCATTAATTATTCAGGTAGGTTATATGTCAAGTCCAGATTTACCACCTGATTATGTGTTTTCTATTTCACTAGGTTTCCTAAAAATGAGCAATACATCAAATCTATAAATTGGTTGTCACCTTATTGCTCCTTACTATGTTTAGCAAACCACACAGTCACAGACACACATACACATATGCAGGTGAACACACACACACACACGCACACACGCATCTAGGTACTCTTCTGGACTTTCAGGTAGAAACAGGTCTATTTTAACAATGTGGAGTATAAATAGGATGACCACGTAATTTACCATCCAGACCAGAACATTTTAAAAATGAAAGGTGGTGGCTTGGCGCCTGTGGCTCAACCGGCTAAGGCGCCAGCCACATACATCTGATCTGGCGGGTTCGAATCCAGCCCGGACCTGCCAAACAACAAAGACAGCTGCAACCAAAAAATGGATGGGCATTGTGGCAGGTGCCTGTAAGTCCCAGCTACTTGTGAGGTGGAGGCAAGAGACTTGCTTGAGCCCAGGAATTGGAGGTTGCTGTGAGCTGTGATGCCTCAGCACTCTACCCAGGGTGACAACTTGAGGCTCTGTCTCAAAAAAAAAAAAAAAAATGAAATGTGGCTCTACTTATAGTTACACAGGGAAAACAATTGTAAAGTGGGTTGTCTTGGGCAAATCACGACACATGGTCCTAATTGAAATATAGGAAACAGTATATTTTGTGCTCATATATTTTGGAACAACACTTGAGGCTGCTTTAAAGCTTTATTTAACATGTAGTATTTTCATGTGTTCTAATATAAAATATATCCCATGTTAAATTAAATAAAATCTTGTTTCTTTCCTTCTTTTTTTTTTTTAGACACAGTCTCACTCTGTCACCCTGGGTAGAGTGCTGTGCTTTTTGAGATTTCATATAAACTCAGGATTTGTCCTTGATCCCTCCATACTAAAATGTATAAAGCTTCCACACACCTTTGCAATTGTAATTGGACTGTTACAGATGTTTGAGTGCAAGCAATAACACATGAGCGAAACACTCAGTTAAACTCTACATGGAGTGAGGGTTTGGTAATTTCCCACCTAACAGGTACAACATATGGGCATATGGCACGTTTCCTGGATGGAGGTCACAACTACAGCTTGGACTTTACCTTTAAAATGCAAATAATGTGGGCGGCACCTGTGGCTCATCGAGTAGGGCGCTGGCCCCATATACCAAAGGTGGTGGGTTCAAACCCAGCCTCGCCAAACTGCAAAACAGAAAAATAGCCGAGGGTTGTGGTGGGCGCCTGTAGTCCCAGCTACTTGGGAGGCTGAGGCAAGAGAATCTCCTAAGCCCAGGAGTTGGAGGTTGTTGTGAACTGTGTGATGCCATGGCAGTCTACCAAGGGCGATAAAGTTAGACTCTATCTCTACCAAAAAAAAAAAATGCAAATAATGTAACCTAATCATCTGTACCCTCATATTAATCTAAAATAAACATAAAAAATAATATGCATAAGGCTGCATAATATTCCATGGTGTACATATATCACAATTTATTAATCCATTTGTGGGTCGATGGGCACTTGGGCTTCTTCCATGACTTAGCAATTATGAATTGGGCTGCAATAAACATTCTGGTACAGATATCTGTGTTATAATGTGTTTTTTGGTCTTCTGGGTACATACCTAGTAAAGGAATTTTGTTTTTTATTTTTATTGTTGAGGATTCATTGAGGGTACAGAGAACCAGGTTACACTGATTGCATTTGTTAGGTAATGTCCCTCTTATAATTGTGTCCTGCCTCCAAGATGTGTGTCACACACCATGACCTCACACCCCCTCCTTCCTTCCCTCTCTTCTCCCTCTTTTCCCCCACCCTCCACCATGTACTAGGTCATCAATTGTCCTCACATCAGAATTGAGTACATAGGATTCTTGCTTCTCCATTCTTGTAATGCTTTACTGAGAAGAATGTGTTTCAATTCCATCCAAGTTAGTACAAAAGATGTAAAGTCTCTATCTTTTTTAGTGGCTGAATAGTATTCCGTGGTATACATATACCACAGCTTGTTAATCCATTCCTGATTGGTGGACATTTTGTTTCCACAGTTTGGCAATTGTAAATTGAGCTGCAATAAATAGCCTAGTGCAAATGTCCTTATGATAAAAGGATTTTTTTTTCTTCTGGATAGATGTCCAATAATGGGATTGCAGGATCAAATGGCGGGTCTAGTTTGAGTTCTTTGAGAGTTCCCCATACTTCCTTCCAAAAAGGTTGTTTTAGTTTACAGTCCCACCAGCAGTGTAAAAATGTTTCCTTTTCTCCACAACTGTGCCAGCATCTGTAGCTTCGAGACTTTGTGATGTAGGCCATTCTCACTGGGGTTAGGTGATAATTTAGGGTGGTTTTGATTTGCATTTCTCTGATGATTAGGGAGAATGAGCATTTTATCATACATGTTTGCTAGCCGTTTGTCTGTCTTCTTTTTTTTTTTTGGAGACAGAGCCTCAAGCTGTCACCCTGGATAGAGTGCTGTGGCATCACAGCTCACAGCAACCTCCAATTCCTGGGCTCAAGCGAGTCTCCTGCCTCTGTCTCCCGAATAAGTGGGACTACAGACACCCACCACAACGCCCGGCCATTTTTTGGTTGCAGGCACCATTGTTTGGCGGGCCCGGGCTGGATTCGAACCCGCAAGCTCAGGTGTACGTGGCTGGCGCGTTAGCCCATTGAGCCACAGGTGCCAAGCCTGTCTGTTCTCTTTAGAGAAGGTTCTATTCATCTCTCTCTCTCTTTTTTTTTTTTATTGGTGGGGATTCATTGAGGGTACAAGAAACCAGGTTGCATTTGTTAGGTAAAGTCCCTCTTAGAATCATGTTTTGTCCCCAAAAGGTGTGGCACACACCAAGACCCCACCCCCCACCCTCCTTCCCTCTCTCTGCTCTTCCTTTCCTCACCCCTCATTCTTTCTCTCTCTGCTCTCCGCTTCCCTCACCCCTACCATGTTATTAATTGTCATTAATTATCTTCATATCAAAATTGAGTACATGGGATTCATGCTTCTCCATTCTTATGATGCTTTACTAAGAATAATGTGTTCTACTTCCATCCAGGTTAATACAAAGGCTGTGGCTCGGTGCCTGTGGCTCAACAGGCTAAGGCGCCAGCCACATACACCTGAGGTGGCGGGTTCGAATCCAGCCTGGGCCCGCCAAACAACAATGATGGCTGCAACCAAAAAATGGCCGGGCATTGTGGTGGGTGCCTGTGGTCCCAGCTACTTGGGAGGCGGAGGCAGGAGACTCGCTTGAGCCCAGGAATTGGAGGTTGCTGTGAGCTGTGACGCCACGGTACTCTACCCAGGGCGACAACTTGAGGCTCTGTCTCAAAAAAAAAAAAAATACAAAGGCTGTAAAGTCTCCATTTTTTTTTAATGGCTGAATACTATTCCATAGTGTACATAAACCCCGCGTAGCTCCTTCATTCTTGACTCAAAAGTTTCTCTGCCTCCTGCATGGACAGATAGGATTTTTAAACGCAGCCTGCTTCTATGGGGACAAGCCCTAATTGCCACCTCTTCTACCACACAGGCCTGGAGTTCTATCTTGCTTGGTCTAAAATGCCCAGGGGCTACTTTAGTTCACAGGCAAAATGGCGTTATTCTAGTTTCCCCAAATCACCTCATCATTTTCATTTTCCCTAGTGATTTTTATTTAATACAAGAGTACTTTTTTAAAAGGCATTTTGAAGTCTTTAAAGGCTAATTATGAATACATTGGGAAGTGCACGATTATGAAATGAATAGCCTTATAGACCTAGGGTAAACCGTTCTGGTGACTCAAGGGGCCCCTGGGCGTATTTCAGTGGGTTTCTCTGGCTTCTCACAATACAGGGTTGTCTGAAAAGGGGAGGAGCGGCCCAGGTGATAATTACATAGACTATCAGTGTGGTAAAAACCAGCTCTGGAAAGGCCTCCTCTGGGATACTCTGGCTAGAACAGCTCCAATTTTGTGCCTTCTCTCTGACTTGGGGGGCTTCCAACTGGATTTGCCAGAGGCACCCTCGGGGGATCCAGCCTTGGAGAGCCCTCTCTGCCCGCAGTTGGCTGGGTTCCTTGGTCCAGCAAAGCCCCACGAGCTGCTCACGTACTCAGGGCTGTGAGACCCGGCTTTTGAAGGGAAGTAGATATTGCAAGCCCTGGCAAATCTATTTTGGTACCTGGCACTGGTTCCCGGAAATAGGCAGCTGTCCAAGCCGGAGGGGCGTGGACTTGGAGCCTGGGGAACTAGGTTTGAAACCTGGCTCCTCAGTGGTGAGCGGCGAGACCTTCAACCCACCACTTCTGCTTTCTGGGCTATGGTTACTTCAGCTTTAAAGTGCGAGAATTTTACTCGGGCTCTGAGACCTCCTCCAGCTCTTAAATGTGCAATATTTTTTAACTCTGGGCACACATTAAACTCAGCTGGGCGGCTTTCCAGTCATGCAGATGCCCAGGCCACCCCCTCCTGAGATTCTTACAGCATTGACTGCGGTCCAGGGGCAGATCCGGATTTGTGGGCCCTAAAGAACGTGTGGGGTGAGGGCCTTTGTGAAGAAGAACAAGTTAATACCTTACTCTTCCAAACACTGTGGCAGCATGACTTCAGGAACACATTGCTGGGGTCCCGCCCGTCCCAGAGCCTTGGGAAGAGTCTATGCAAGCGCGTATCCCTGAAGGTTAACGTCATTGCTTCAGAGTGAACCTAGGGGTGCTCAAGCATCAATATGATATAAAATTTCCTCACATGCACAATTCCAGTGTGTGGCTCTCTGGAGAAGATTTTGAATCCTAAAGTTCGTACCCCAGCTGCTGAGTGTGAAAGCATGTGGTACCCCATACAGCCCTGCTTGGAAGGTCCTTGTCTGAAAATCTCCCCTCTGTCCATCTCTCTCCTGAATCCCACTCACCACCAAGATGGGCATTTGAGAGCACCTCCTCCAGGAAGCCCTCCCTAATTCTCTGCTTAGCTGCTCTCTTTTGCCTGTGTCTCAGATCCATGCATGTCTCTGACAGGGCTCTTGCAGCACTCTATTGCAACTGTTTATTAACACTTCTTCCTCTCCTACTAAACTGTAAACTCCTTAGACGTCTTGGCAGCCTAAGAACCTAGCACAGTACCCAGGCCATGAACTTTCATGAAAAATATGACAGACATTGTGAAGTACTATTATCTTTATACAGTAGGCTTTCTCTACCTTCTTTCCTATTTTTAGGGTTATTCTTTCAATAACCAATAAATGTACCACCCTTGAAATTTAGGCAGAATCTCCTTGTCTACAAATATAAGCATCCAACTCCCTACCAAATACCTAACAACAACCTAGAGAAACCATTTGGTGGCATTGCTTCTGGGGTGGGAGAATATTGTCATACATACGGGTGTATCAGACAGGATCTTGGTAAGAACCGAGGCCAGACTCCACTAAGATTCTGAAGATAGCCTCAGGGAAGGACGTTTGCCCTCCAGAGTCCTGCTGGTCACTCCCATATCGCCAACCAGCTGGAAGCTAGAGAAATGGGCCCAGGATCCTGGACACAGGGTCCGATCCCCAGACACTGGCTGGGAGTCAGGTGTGTACAAGAGGAGGAGAATGAATCTGGGGATGGAAGATTAGACTGGAAAACCAGCGCGATGCACGGGTGACGTCATGTGAGGAAGGAGGAAATAATTGGCTGTCATCTATATTTATAACAAGAAGATGTAGTTTAAAATAGTTCTGCTGAACTTCTTATTCGAAGGGGAAAAGAGTTTCAAAATTGGGGCAGATTACAACTAGCTAAAACTAAGGAGAGAGAGCACAAAGCTTTCCATGGGGTCAGCTGCCATGCAGGAGTGTTGGCTTCCACCTTCCTGCTCCTGCCCTCATTCCTGAGGCTAATTGCACGTTTCTACTGAAATCTTATTCATCACCCCAAGGTCCCACAGCTCTTGGCACTGACTTCTTTCCCCACCACCTCCCTGTCACATCAGAGAGTTCTAAGAGATTCCCCTTCCCAGAGTAAGGGCCAGAACTGGTCTGCCTGGATATGGCTTACACCTTGGGTCTCTGGCCCTATGCATGGCTGCTACTCCCATGGGACCATCAAATTGGGGTCCACTAGTCTCCTACTTGCCTGGAACACCATCCCACCAACACCCTTCCAGGGGGATGGAACACTACTGCAGGCTCTGGGCACCACAGGGAGGCTGGGTTGGAGGAGGACTGTCAGCCTGAGGCGCTGAGGGGCACCAGGTGTCTGCAGTGCTGGAGGAGGCCAGGAGGGGCGCCCTCCTCACAGCCACTTCTCACCTCATCTGCTCTGTTTACAGGTCCTCTGTTAGCTCCTGCTCATCTTACTCACCTGCCTCCTGTACACAGGGAGTCCTGGGCTTTCTGTTGCCTGGGGTCCACCATTTCCCCCTAGTTTGACTGCCCACCCCCAGTCCTCTCTGCTCCTCTCACTGTGGTTTTTCCATATACGGGAGGTGACAACATTAGGTGCAGGCAGATGGAATCCTTTTTGTTCCTCTGGTTCTTAAAGTCTGTAGAGGAGAGATTCGGAATAAATGTGACTGGTCCTCATCACTTTTGACCTATATTAGGGGTCCTCAAACTATGGCCCACTGAGGACATTTATCTGGCCCACCGGGTGTTTTTGCCACTGCTGCCTGTCCTGCTTAGCAGCCTACTCATCCCGGGCTGCAGTGCACATGTGTGGAATGTGCGCTGCACTCTCTGACTCCCCTCCTTCTCTCTGTCTCTTGACTCCTCCTCTCAGTCTTGGGTGAGACTGAGACTCATGATCAGACAAGTCATAAGCTTGCCTGTGCAGAGCCTGCTGCTGCCTGAGGACTGAGGTAAGAAAAAGTTAGGATTTTTTTTTTCAGAAGTTAGGAGGTCTATTTTCTTTTTTTATTTTGCAGTTAGTAGGGCCTTTTCTTGCAGTTAAGGGGGGCATTTTCCCCCTGAAGTTAGGTGGTCTTTTTTTTTTTTTTTTTTGCAGATGGGGGCACCTTTTTTTTTTTCATTTTAAATATTGAATTTGTATTTGTTCCCCCCTCCTTTTTTTTTTGCAGTTTTAGGCCAGGGCTGGGTTTCAACCCACCACCTCCAGTATATGGGGCCAGTGCCCTACTCCTTTGAGCCACAGGCACCGCCCTCATTTTGTTATTTTACTTCAAAATAAAATATGTGCAGTGTGCATAAGAATTTGTTCAGAGTTTTTTTTTAAACTATAGTCTGACCCTCAAACAGTTTGAGTGAACAGTTTTTTTTTTAAACTATAGTCTGACCCTCAAACAGTTTGGTCCCCTGTTTAATAAGTTTGAGGACCCCTGACCTATATAGTCTCTTAAGTTTGTGGTTATGACTAGGATCTGGAATGGAGAACCACATCTGTCAAGGAGATAGTGTTTTTCTCTTCAGCTTTCTAGAAAGAATGAGAGGTTCTCATGGAGTTACAGCTGGGCTCCCAGTAGAGCTAGGGAAAAGCAAAGAATCCTCTTTACTAAGATTGAGAGGGGAATTCAAGAAGAGCCGAGAAACCAGAGTAGGCGAGGCTGTGTCGCTGGAGAGGACATGAGGGGGGCAGAGGGGCCAGGTGTGGGGACCTGTGCCTGAACCTGCCTGTGCAGAAGAGTGGCCTGAAGCCTCATGGGCCTGGGGCTGTGAAAACGTTTCCTTCCTACTTCTGGGGATTGCGAGTCATGGGTTGCAGGCATGAAATGACTCCAAGGGACCAGGGAGCCACTGCATGTGTATATCAGGTGCCCTGTCAGACTGAGAGTGCCTGGAGGGCATCGTGTCATCTCAGTAACTCAGCCCCCAGAACAACACCTGGTGCTCAGGAGGTGCTAAATGAACAGTGGCCAGGTGAGTGAATGAATGAACGAAGAGTGAATACAGATGATATTGCTTTCAATTTCCCTTTAAACATCGTGGTAAAAGTGCTCACAAGCTGGCCTGTTCAGCAGGTGGAGTTTTTCTTTCTAGGTACTGGTGGGAGAATGTGCCAAAGCAGGATAAGTTCTCTTGCCCCCAATCCCTTTAGAACTCTTCCTCCCGCAATAAAAGGTAACCTGGGACTGTTTGGGGTCCCAGCCAGCATTCTGAGCTCCCGGTTCCAAACACATATCTACTCCCTAGAGCCCTGGAAAACCTGTACTTGAGCAGAGTCCACGGAGGACTGTGAGTATGCCTTGTTTTGTTATTCAGCTCTCACGTCCAAGGCTATAAAACCCGGCCCAGAGATACAGACAGGGGTGTGTCCTCAGTGCTTTGGGCATGTGCTCTCGCAGGAAGAACCTTCTGAAAATCCATCTCCTTCTATCTGGGGGACAATTGTGAATAATAACCATTCCCACGCCAAAATGGCAATTTCTAGACCCTTAAAAGACTGATTAACATAACCCAACCAGCACTGAGTACATAGCCCTGAAAACCAATGGGCCTGCGGCCTACTCCAACTCAGAGGCTCTTTGACTCACAGGGGTCATGACTCAGAGGGCTCCAGGCACATATTAATAGGTTTGGGGAGCTTCTCCTTTTACTACTATCTCACTGCCTCTCACTACCACAGAAGGGAGGCTCTGCCCAGGTGATAATTGCCTTGAACTTGAGTCTACTGAAAACTGGCAAGAAAATGCTATTGCAGTCAGGGAGTTTTCAGTGCTTGAGAAGAGTGGATGGAAAGCTGGGGTTCTTAGAGATGCAGTAAAACCTGCCTTAACAACTGGGGCTGGGAAATTGAATGGTCTCATGAGACCCAGCAGAGAATCCTCAGGCTTCCACAAAAAGTCTAGACCTAGTTAGTAGGCATGAAGCCGTGGAGGGGATTTAGTGTGATAGTTCAAAGCAGGACCTATAGCCTCCAACTTCCTAGCTGAGCTACTTCTGTTTGTACAATCATGGGCAAGGTCCTAGCTTCTCTGAGTTTCAACTAACTCATCCTCAAAATGAAGATAACCATGGTATGTACTTCACAGGTTGTTCTGAAGATTAAACAAAATAGCATAGTGCCTGGTAGGTACATCTGATAGCACTCACTTCCTTCCTCAGCACTCAGTGGTAAACCATGGTTGGTCAAAAAACTTCCTGAGCACTTATTTTAAATAAAACATTTTCCTCTTTTCCTACCCCTGAAATTAATAAACAAAGACAGACTAATAAAATACATAAACTGCAACTGGAGGGTTGATTGTTTTACCAATGTGCAGCAAATTCTTTGCAGAACCACAGTGCTTAAGGAGCACTCCAGGGCCATAGTAAGATACCACTGGCAGCTACTCAACAAGCTTGTATTAAGCTCCTAGGTGGGATTACAACATGGCCTGGCAATATGACAAGTCCTGCCCTCGAGAAGTTCACAGTCTAGGTGGAAAGACATTCAAGCATAAAAGGTTGGCACTGGGATGAAGGCGTGAATGAAGTTGTGCTTAAACTATCCTGTCTCAGAGTCATCTGGCAAACTTATTAAAACACAAATTCTGTCTCTCCTGATCCTGGGTCAAGATCAGGCCCAACCATGAACTTACTAACTAACTTCCAAGGATATCTAATAAACTTCCAAGGATGCTGCTTTGCTGTTCTCTAGCTGTTTGAGCAGCACTGTTATAATAGAAGTCAAAAGTTATGGGGTTATTTATAGACAAGGGAGAGGGTAATTTTTTGTGTGGGGGAAGAGTTCTATCTGGAGTGACTTCATGGAGGAAGTAGTACTTAAGCAAAGCCTACAAGTATGGGTAGAATTTCAGCAGGCAGTAACTAGAGGAAGTGTTTTCACAGAGAGAAAATACTAAAAAGTCAGAAAAAATGCAGAATACATTTAGCAAGCTGAGGAATACCAGGATGCATGTGTTGGGGAAGAAGGGGTGATAGGAAGCAATGCTGGGCATTGGTTTCCAGAAGACCTGGGTTCTTAGGCTGAAAAGGTTGAGCTTATTCTGTGCATCAACCATCCCCAATCTTTTTGGCACCAGGGCTCATTTCATAGAAGACAATTTTTCCATGGACTGGAGCAGGGGAGAAGGGGTGGTTTGGGAATGATTTAAGCATATTACGTCAACTCACTTGCCACTATAAAGCCTGTCACCAGATGCAGCTTAATGTCACTTGCTGCTCCCTGATACAATTTTGATATGAGTCTGCAAGCAACTGATTTATTATGGTCTCTGCATAGTCAAACCTCTTTGCTAATCATAATCTGTATTTGCTGCTGCTTCCTGGTGCTAGCATCACTGCCTCAGCTCCACTCAGATCACCAGGCATTAGGTTCTCATAAGGAGCACACAACCTAGATCCTTGCCTGTGCAATTTACAGTAGGGTTCCGGGACCCATGAGAATCTAATGCTGCCAGTGATCTGATAAGAGGTGGAGCTCAGGTGTTGATGCAAGAGAGGGGAGCCACTGTAAATACAGATGAAGCTTTGCTTACTTGCCTGCTGTGTAACCCAGTCCCTAACAGGCCATGGACCATGGCCTCAGGGTTAGGGACCACAACTGTAGATGACAGGGGTCACCAAGTATTTTTGAGTATGGAAAATGTTCATCAATTTGATGACCCAAAGACTCATGTCTCTGTGTGAGATGGGTTAGAGGAAGTACTGAGGACTGGGCCAATCAGATGGCCCACAGACTTGTTTAATTCTTTAAGAGGAAAAGAGATCCTCTGGAAGCCTAACCTTGGCCAGCAGAAGCACAGAGTAGGCTTTAGACAAGAAAGGCAAAGTGGATTGAATATGATTATGATTTTAAAATTAAATTGCATGTGGTAGAAGAGAGAGGGGAACAAGTTAAAGAGGATACTAGGGAACGGAGCCTGAGAACTGATGCCAGTAGAAGAGAAAGGGGCTTTGGGGGAAGGGAAGATTTAACAAGGAGGATCAAGACCTTGATTTTGTACCTATTGAATCTGAAGTGCCTACATGTAATGTAGCAGCTTGTATTGCAAGCCCAGCTTCAGCAGAGAGGCCAGTGGCAGGCATTTGTATCTGATCGTGTCACATAGATGTGACGGTGGAGACTGGGAGAGTAGATGACATCATCAGCCAGAACACACAGAGTGAGGAGAGAAGGATGTAAGCAACTGAATCTTGGGGAGTGTCAACACTTAGGTGGCTAGTGGAAGAGGAGCCAGCAAAGAAGACTCAGGGGGAGTGGTCTGGGAGGTGCCACCGTGGACAGGTGGTTGGATGCTACATCCAGAACTAGGATGAAGGGGAGACTTTTGGAAGGCAGAGATTCACAGAGTTAACAACTGCTACAAAAGCCAAGAAGGAGGGGAGAGAAGCCCCTGTGTGCGCTCTCCAAGGTGGGGCAGGATCCAGGCTGCAGGGATGAGGAAGTGGAGGAAGTGAGTGTTGAGTGGTGACAGGAAGAAAATAGGACATAACTGGAGAGGGAGGCAAGGTCATGGGAGGGGTTTGTTGCTTTTGAGGATCTGGGGACTGAGCATGTGCGGAGGCCAAGTGGAAGGAGCCAGTGGAGAGGAAAGATTAGAGGTAAGAGAGAGAGGTGATTGATGCTGCAGCTCTGGGGTGAGCAGAGTGTGGGATGGAAAGCTCTGGGACAGAAGGACCACTTTAGAATGACGTCCTCTGGGCGATCTGGCAATGAGACTGCCTTGGATGGGGTCCAAGCAAGGTTCTCCTTTTCCTAAAGCAGACAGCATGGGGACCCTCACATAGCCCCGACAGTCTCAGATGCAGAGGTGGTGTCTGCTGTTTCCCAAGACCAATCTCTCCACTTTCAGTCATTCAAAAAGAACTGAAGGTTAAATTAGAATTTCAATATTCCAATTTTCCAACAAATTTATTTCCATCTGGGTTAGGTAAATCAAGGAGTGTTTTCCTTCGCCCAGGTCCCCAAATTGAATTAGCCAACTTCCTCCTTTCCTTCTGAGAGTCAGAAAACAGACCTATTTCTCTCCTTCCCTTCCTAGCTTTCGCTTATTTAAGGTAAGGGACCTCCGGGAAGTTTCAGCTGCTTCATTTCAGCTGGTCCCTCGTAGCCCCCTGACTCTGGGTTAACCTTCTCTGGCTTCTCTGGAACCCCTCTCGGGAAGGTTTGCTGGGTATTCTGATCTGCTAATAGGTCCCTTAAGGGGAAGTCCCCCCTGTCACAGTAGATCTTACTGCCTAACACCTAGTGAAGTCCTACGCTTTGCTGAGCTCAGCCAGGACACCACTGGAAACACATGGTCTGGGGTCCCAGAGAGGTTGTCTATATCTCAAAGAATAATGCTAAACAGACAGAGTACAAAGCTGTCTGGAATAGAAGTCTTTCGGGCTTTATTTCAAGAGTTCTTTTGTTTTCTAAAAATGTCTTCAGGAGGGAGTAGCTCTGCGACTAAGCATGAGAAATGAATAAAATGTGTTTGCTTCTCAGATTTTGTGTTTTTTCCAGGTAGTATTATGGCTTTATTAATCTCACCTTGGCATGGGTCCACATGCTAATGCTTTTTTAAGGGAATGCCATTAGTTTGAACGACAGAAACATGTTCTGTATCCTTCATAGAAGTTCATTAATCTCTCTGTTCTTAAAACATTTTCTTAAACATCAAATTCTGTTCCATCCCATTTCCACAACCAGAGCCCTGGAAGTTGTAAATCTGTGTCATCTTTCATGTTAAATTGAAGCTATCAGGAGAAAGAAAATGGCCAAACATGATTAGGAAGGTGGCAAGTGGGGAGTGAATATCTGCCCTAAGTCACAGCTTCGAAATTTTGTTATAACATGAATAGGAGGAGTTTATTTCCTACTGTCTTCAAGTTTTATGTGAGCTTTAAAACTAAGATATTCAAATGTAAAATATAAATGTCTGAACACAATCACTAAGAAAACGCTGTGAAGGCTATATTAACCAGTTTGATGAAAATATTTCAGATTGTATATGAAACCAGCACATTGTACCCCATGATTGCATTAATGTGCACAGCTATGATTTAATAAAAAATAGATATATAAAACTCCCCCCAAATAAAAATAAGATATTCATGAAAAGTATGAGAAATATAGATTTAATAAAAGAGAATGTGCTATGCTTTAACATTGGAAATGGAGTAACCAATATATATTTTGTACACTTTCAATGTATGGTTTTTGGTGTAATAGCATTGGTATCAAGTCTTTCTTCTTCTATTTTCCAAAGTGTTGCCCTTGGCCAATCTTCACGTGGCAGTGATGAAAAACACTTCATATCTGCTCAGGAGATGCAGTAGTCATCTTGTCTGGGTGGATGTGGTCATTCACTAAAATGATTCAGCAAGGACGTAAGGGGAAGAATCGTCCCCGTTATGCTGTTTCAAATCTTCCAATGTGAAGAGCAGGTACAGGGAGATGAGGCACAGATGTCAGAGCTGGACGGGTTTCAAACATGGTTCTGTGAGACTGTCATCAATTCACCCACGCTCCCTGTGTTGGTTTCCTCTCCTGTAATCAGGAATTATAGTAGTAGTAACCTACCCCCGAACAACGTGGGAATAAATAATGCAACACAGGCAGAGTGCAACGGATGCTGTGGGTACTCTGTGCACATCCCTTTCCCAGGGCACCTAACCTCCCACCCCCACCTGCTGCGGGGTTGGGATCCTAAATGCTCATGCCTGTGCCTTTCCCAAGAGGCTTGCCCTTGGCTGGCAGGTGCTGTCTTGCTGGGGACACTTGCTATGCTCTACCAATCCCATCCCCCTGGAGGTGACACATAGCCAATGACTTACCCGTTCAGGGTTACAAGAGCCTGCACCTTTGCTTTGGTGAGGAATAAGCACCGTGGTACCATTCACTGCCCAGAGCTTCCATGGAGTCAGGCTGAGGCTAGGATTCTGCAGCCACACTAAGCCTGGCTCCCTTCCTTGCCCTGCTTCTCTCCTTTCTTGATTTCTCCCTCACTTGCACAGGAATCCCTGTGTCAGGTCTGCTGGGAGACTTGGCCTGAGACCAGTACTTCAAATAGTGCTTGGTGCTTAGCACTCATTCAAAAATGTTAGCAATTGTAAAGCATTAAAATCTTAATTTTTTTGTCAAAGGTATATAAATCGGAGACTATTGTTTAGAACTGAGTGACATCCCAATTTGTCATCAGAGCTGAAAAGTAACTGCTTCCACAATCAGCCTGACTTCTTAAATGTTCTTCTCACGTCCATGCTTGAGTGCCTCCAGAAGATGAATCTCGGAGTTTCCAGGGAGTGGTTGGCACAAGAACTGAGGGTGCGCTGCACAGCTGGGGTGCAAGGCCCGAATGCATTGCTGATGAGCAACGAAGTCCTTAAGCTTTCAGGGTTTGAGAGATATAGCAAAAGAGGAAAAGGAGAGGGCTTGGAAGGGGAAATGGTTCAGTTCTTGCTCATTTGTTGAGAGACAAGGAATAGATTTGGACTCTGGGGCTCAGTTACTTGGAATAACCAGGTCTGAGGTCTTGTTTTGTTCAAATCATTAGGGCAGGGGAAATGTCTCTCAATATTAGGAAGGAAAAGGGAAAAGGCAAGGAAGAAAGGAGAGGATGGGAAGTTCAGCTGTCAGAAAGGACAGATTCTTTCTATATAGCAGGGGAAGAAGGGAATTACCTGGATTTCGGATTGTGAACACAGAGAATTCTGAGTCAAGTTGAACCGCTCAATCATCTGTGATTGAATCACAGCACTGAATCATCTGTGCTGATGAAACAGGAAATATCTCCTCTTGGAATGCTTACTGTAGGGGAGAAAAGCCATTGCAAAAAGCTAAGGGAGCCAAGTTGCAAGAGCATAGCCCCCCAAAAGAACTGGGGCCAAATCCTTGGGTGGCAGTGCATGCCAGAGGTGACCACTAAAACAGATGGCTGGTCCTGGGAATTTTATCTTAAAAAATCTAAATGCAATCTTGAAGAAGTCCTTTTCTATTTGCTATCTCATGATTGGGACATCAGAGCCACCATGCCTCAATCTGCAGTTGTATAACATCAATAACCACCTGTGCCTTTATCTCCTGTAAGATGCACCATCATAGATTCGAGATGCCTTGCATACAGGCAAAAATCTGGTTTCTGGGCACTTAGAACTTGACATCGATTTGCTTGATTACCACACTCACTTACCTGATAAGGTGAAAGCAGTGGCCACGAGTAAAGATGAGCTCACCTGGATGTAGGATGCTAACGCTGGCTATATCAGTGGCATGGGGGATAGAGGAGGACTTCTAAGGGTTGCAAGTTCATTCTGGCAAGTCTATTCAGTAGAAGTCCAAGCCAAAAGCGCCTTCTCAGGAGCTCTGGCTCCTGATGTTTAGCAGTTATCGTCTCCCCAGGCCTTCAGAGTTCCCTGCATTGAGATGATAATCGCCAGGTATCTGGGACATTCTAAGGTTAGTCATGCATTGTACACATTATCTTGGTCAACATTCAACACAATGATTTTATTTCCTCCCCTTTAAATTTTGAGTAAGAAAGCTGAGGTTCAGAAAATTTAACACAGTGAAGCAGTAGACAAGTCAGCATTTGGACCCAGACCATTTGCTTGAGAGTCTGACATTCTTCATTAGAGAAAAAAAGCACAGCCCTGCTATAAATATCATCTGGGACAATGTGTCTTTTGCCATAACACAAGCCATTTTTATCTTAGGTTTATCTCTTGAATACTATTGCATTTACAAGTTTGAAACCCCCCAAAGGATAAAACTCTCCATACCTCCCTTCTCACGTCTGCCATATTCTTTTCTTCCAGACCCACAGATAACCACGATTCTTAGTTTTTTCCATAGTCTCTTTATGTTCTATGAGGAAACAGGAGATTCCTTTAGTCTTCTTGCTTTTAACAACAAAGTTACCATATTATAAAATCATTTAATACCTTCCTCTTTTTCAATTAACTATACATCTAGAGATCTTTTGGTGTCATTTTACAGGAAGTGCTGTCATTCTTTTTTATGGTTGTATAGTATTCCCTTATGTGGATTTCCTGTCTTTTATTGCAACCATCCATCCCTTATTGATGAAAACCTGGTTTATTTCTCATTTTTTATTATTACAAAATGCTCCAAGGAATAACCTTGTATATTCATCGTTTAGCATATATGTATACAAGGATATCTGTTGGTTAAATTTCTGTACACATTTGTAATCTTTGTGGATAGTCATCAGAAATTCTGATAAGGGCTCTTACCTTTGGCCTTTAGTTATGGTCTCTTTCTGTAAAGGCTGTAAGGCAAGGAAGTTGGACCATACTCTTGAAATCTTCCTCTCACCCTTTGGATATGTTATACCAGAAAACGGAGCTGAGACATCTCTCTCTTTACAACCCACCAGAACAGCAAAGCAGAGGAAGTACAGGGGCAGAATGACCAGAGTTTTAACCTTGGCTCTGTCACTTGCGTGCTCTTGGGTGGGGTTTTTCATCTCTCTGATCCTCAGCTCTTTGGGAAATAAGAAAAAAATTGAACCCATCAAAAGTGGTTGTGGTGAGGATTAGAAATAACATGTGGAAAGCATACCCAGTGCTGAATAAATGGTTGCTATTATTTTACAGGGTTATCTTAAAACATATGCTTATGAGATGTTTTCTGTATCTGGGTCACTGAGGGCAGTACCAGCCTCTACCTGGCATCTGTATTAATGACTCATAACCTCAATTTCCAAACCATCTCCTTGTTGATGGTTTAACGAGGGGTGGTTTGCCACATCTCATTGATGGTGCAAAGTTCCTCCTGATCTAGCTGCATTAAGCTCCAATCACACTTGCAACATCAAAGGACCCTGGCTCATCCATTAGCCAGAAGCCATTTTTCAGCATTCGGTCCAGCACCTAAGCTGGCACTTTGAAAGCACCAAGGTTTATCTAAGGTCAGATGGGCCTGGAAATCCTACAGATAGGGCCACCCACAGCCACATAGTTTTGTGACAGGTGTCTGGACTCACAAGATGTAAAGACCTACGAGATACACAGCAGACATTTTTAGCTCTGATCTAGAGAGTTGCTGCTTCCAATTCTCTACTTTTCATCGTTGCTGTATTTCTTGACTCTCATTTCAGCACATAAAGGTCTGTGTCCTCTTGGTGAAAGAAATGCTCTTTGAAATACAGACAACTCCAGTGATGGCTGTAATGCTATGATGAATTACCTTTATGTTTCCTCCTCCTCCGAATCCATTAAAGGGGGGGGAATTCAATTCTATCTAGTCAGGGCCCTCTTTCCTTTCCTTAATTGGTTTTTAAACTACTGAAATGAAAAGTTGCTAACGAGGCACGTATTAGTTATTCCTCTCATTTCCAGCCCATCCACAACACCATCCCATCTTCTGCCCTTCAAAGTAGTTCAGCAGCAAAGATGTTCAAAAGCGTGAGTCACTCACAGATTGTTCAGGGGACCGAAGGAAATCTGCTAATGGGATTCGCAATTTTTATAGCAGAAAAGAGAGAGGAAATGGGCAATGTGTACACGATTCTTCTGTGTCATTCAGAGTAATGAGATCCTGTAGCAGCTTCTTCCTGAGTTGAAATCGTTGACAATGTATTTGCATATTCATTTTTTTGATACTTTGATCTAGAAATTAGTCATTGGAAGTCTGTCTAACATCTGACAATCATAGGAAATTGAAAATAAAGAAAAAATTCTCTCCTGTGCTTATCTGGCTAGAGCTTCAACATTTTTATGACCTTGAAGATGAAAGAAGATGAAGGCTAACTCAAACATATTTTGGGTAGTGCACTCAATGTCTTTAAAAAAAAAATCTGATAAAAACAATCTGATAAAGATTTGTGGAGAGAATATATCAAACTCCAGTTATGTGAAATTTTTGTCTTTTATATCATCAGGGATTAATTACAGCCCTTCATATCATCTTGGAGATTTGAGTGGAAATGTATTGATGTGTGCCCTGGTTAAAATGGTAGCCACTATCACTGTCCAGGTCCCGACAGACTCTTGTTCATGAATTGTCTCTTCACAAAGCAAGTCCACCACTTGCTGGGTTTATCATTTTGAGAGTCAAAAACTTTCTCACAGAGTCTCAGTCCAGTCTCTTGCCTTAGCTGTTGTAAATAGGCTCTCATCACTTCATCTTCCTGTTTGTTTGCAGGTTTGGCATAAATTACATTAAGTGGAAAACCAGGCTCTCCAGGAATAGGAAAATTAGTGATTCCCAGTGTATACATTTCTTTCTCGCCTTGGCTTTTGGAATTGCACTTTTGGAGTTTCTTTAGACATTCAGCCCAAATCTTGATCAAGAGCTGTTCAAATACAGACATGCTCATCTCTCTTCTGTATAAAATGTTATGAAATAAAGGCAAAGGATTGTGATAACCTAAATGCCCACCAATCCGGGAATGGATTAACAAGCTATGGTATATGTACACTATGGAATACTATTCAGCCATTAAAAAAATGGAGACTTTACCGCCTTTGTATTAACCTGGATGGAAGTGGAACACATTATTCTTAGTAAAGCATCTCAAGAATGGAGAAGCATGAACCCCATGTACTCAAGTTTGATATGAGGACAATTAATGACAATTATTCACATGGTGGGGGTGAGGGAAGGGGAGAGCAGAGAGAGAAAAAATGAGGGAGGGGTGGGGAAAGGAAGAGCAGAGAGAGGGAAGGAGCGAGGGGGGTGGGGTCTTGGTGTGTGCCTTTTGGGGGCAAAACATGATTGTAAGAGGGACTTTACCCAACAAATGCAACCAGTGTAACCTGGTTTCTTGTACCCTCAATGAATCCTCAACAAGTGAAAAATAAATAAATAAAAATAAAAATAAAATAAAATAAAAAATGGTAGCCACTAGCCACATGTGCTATTTGAATTTAAACTACTTAAAATTAAATCAAATTAAAACTTCAGCTCCTTAGGAGCACATACCACATTTCTAGTGCTCCATACCTAAGTATACCCATTGGATGGTGCAGCTCCAGGGTGTGGAAAGTGCTAGGTGCCTGTGTGAGTGACCTAAATCTCTTAGACTGAATATTATGAGGACTATAGTGGTTAATCAGCTAAGCAGCAGCCTCTTATAAAAGGCTCCTTATTAATGTGGGATTTTATTTGTCCTTCTTTCAAAACATTCCTAAACGTAATTAGCTATGGAGAAGCAGGCTTGCAAACTCAGGTTCATGTATTCACAGTTCAAGACCCAGTTAAGCATAAGGGGTTTATATGCAGTAGTTATCAACCATTATGAGTCATTGAAGTTTATCCAAATTTCTTGATTTAAAAAAAGATTGAATCAACATCATCGATGGACCTGTTTTGGGAAATTATGTTTTCCCTAGGGGGAAAAAAGAATCAGTTTTGCATATCGATATTATTCAAGTTGCAAATATCTGCCAGGTTTGCACCATTTGAAATAACACAAGAGTTGGGTTAGAGTTATGCAAAAACAAGGACACAGACACAACTCACGAGTCTGTTATATTTTTGGATGATCAGTTCACTCCCAAGCCTTGATGATTTAAGTCAACCTTGATGAAAAGAGACAATGTTACATGTTTTGTTGATAAAAACTAATCATTCTTCAAGATTTATGTGTTCTTTCAGAGATATTTCACAAGTAATTGCTGGATATTATCTCTTCCTTCCTTTCTACTCACCCTCTTCACCCTGCTAACCGCCAGCATTCTTGTTACAGCGGATACCATCAAAATATAAACCACCAAGGGAAGTCTTAGAAGAAGAACAAAAATTAAAAGTGTTGAACAGAAACATCAACATGAATCAATCTATAAGCTTCTGCTATGATGCTCTTATTTGATGTACAAGAAAGCAATTAACCTTTAGAGGGCTTATTCTGTACCAGGAACCGTTCCCTACACTCTGTGTGTGTTTAATTATTACAAAAGCAATATTTCTCTGATGAGGAAACTGAGGTAGGAAGAGGTTAAACAGTTTGTTCAAGTTCACATAACCGGATAGTCCAGGACCACAGTCGTGCTCTTAACCATGAAGCTAACTGCTGTGTCTGCTGATGAACCTGCTAGGTTACATCCTTTGTCCTGAGTACGGCCTGGTGATGTGGGCTGGCTGCTGGAGCTATGTGAGGGCCTGGGGTGGAGGATATGAGCCCTGTGGCATGAATCACCACTTATTCGGAAGATGTAAGATGAGCTGAGCAACCACTGCATGCTTACTCTCATTCTTTCCTCCCCTGGGCTGCTTTTCTTGGCCAGATATGGAAGGGAGGAAGCAGGCCCACCTGCTTTCCAAACCTCCACCTGAGTGGAAGGCGGAGCACGTGCCTGCTTGCTGAGGGAGAGCCAGGGGATGCAAGGTCCCAGTCCTGCCAGCACTCTCGCTGCAGGCTCTTTGGTGGGTGCGGGGTAACCAGGAGTTGTGATGAGGGTATGGATGCTTTGTCCCTTAGGTAGAGAAAATTGTCTTTAGCAGCATCTAACTGGGTCTGCAGAGCCCCTTACGTAAGGTGAGGGTAAATGGGCTCCCAGGCCCTGAACACTTCTGCTTTAAAGCCCTGTATCTGACAGTAGAAAGAAGCAAAAGGCTTTCCATTGAAGGGGCACTAAATGAACCCACTGCTCGTAGGCTCTTGGGCGTACAAGTGAAAGCATGATGCTGTTAAACAGCAGTCCAGTTAGGAGACCCGAGGTTGGCTCCTAGTCCGGTCTATCTGTGGGGGAGCCGGAGGGAACGGCAGCACTCGGGGGTCCCCAGCAGGCCTGGTGCTTGTGAGGCTGGGCTGGGCATTGACTCCCTACCCCTTATCTGTGGCAGAGTGACTGACAGAAGGTAGGGTTACAGGGCCAGGCAGAAAGAGGCATTCCTGGCCTTTGATGCCTGGGTGGTCTCTTGGTTCCTATCTCCCTGGCAAAGATGATTAGATACAGTTCTGGGGTGGGAAGGAAACTTAGAGATCGTACAGACCCACCCACATCGTTGCTTTGTGGATAAGCAAACTGAACCTTGAAGTAGTCAAATGACATGCCCAAGGTCAGTTAAATGTCAGAGATTATAATCAGTGATGTCATGCAAAGAAAACTCCAGTTCTGTCCCAAGCTATTAAGTGGAACCAATTTGTAATACAGTTTTCTCCAACGGCTTAAATCCTATTTCTTAGTCAAAGTCTCGGTCTATGCTGTTCATGCATTGAGCTCTCTGGGCAGGGGGAATTAAGGCAGAGGAAATGTTTTTATTGTTATTTATAATGGACACTCCACTGGCTAGAGGGATTTGAGGTGACTTGTAATGAAAAGGAGACATATAAATAAAGCTGTTAAAACTATTTTAAAAAGGGAAAAAATGTCAAGGGCAGGAAAAACTCCTATGAAATTCCTAAAACTCCTAAGTTAAAAACAATCAAGAAGAGCAAAATAAGTAACTCAATTCTCATTATCTATTGAAAGGAAGCATATTAATTCTAGGTGCAACATTCCTGGAGAAAAGTTAGCTGGCTGTTACTCCCCCTTGATTCCAGAGGGTTTTGTTTATTTGTTTGTTTTGTTTTGTTTTTGATTTACCCAGGGAAAGAGCTCTGTAGCCAGCAGTGATGCTTTGAATTGTAACAACACCATAGTGCCCTGGCGGGGGCTCCAGAAGGCGTTACCATGTTTCAGTGAGTCAGACACTATTTCCACAGTGCACTGTGTTGACCTCGTATTAATGACTGTCAGTTTTATCCGGGCATGTACATTATCACCTAATAATTTAGTTGTCTTTCTCGAGACCATCAGGGTCTTTACTTCTAAATACCAGGACATGCCAGGGCACACCCAAGGCAGAGCTGTGAGCCAGGGAAACTCCATTAGAATCCATTCATCTTAATTTGACAGCATGTACAGAGGACCTGCTCCTCATCTCGCTGGGGCTGAGAAGCAGGAGACAAAATGTGAGTTGAGTCTGATTAACAGTCAGACATGGGTCCAATGACTAACAGGAAACTAGAACAACACAACACTCTGTAACTCTGATCAGAAGGATGTGCTCCAGGAACTCAGTAGTAGAAGAGCAGATTCTGCCCAGAGGCATGGGAAGGGGTTCCTAGGCAGATAATGTTTTATTTATTTTTTCAACAAATACTGGATGTGTGTTTTCTTCCAGGCACTGTGTCGGGTGCTGGGATTATCAAAGCAGCCTTGGTCTCTGTTCTCCTGAAGCTTAAGTGCTAGGCTCTCAAAAGAGCAGAAGCGGACTTCTATAGTATATCCCAGGGGTGGGGACCCTGTGAGCCAACATGAAAGGGTAACCAGATAGTGTGAGGAACATGAAGAAACTTGAACTTAATCACATAGGCAATAAAGACAGGGAGGATTTAAGGAAGAGAGTGGCATGATCATATTTGTACTCTAAAAGTTAATTAGCCACAAAGATTTAATTATATATAAAAAATGAAACCATAAAAGTACTAAAAAAAAAAAAAGTAGATGTGTAATTTTAACTTGGGGGAAAACATTCAGTGTAAATCATCACAAATTAAGACCATACAGAAAAAAATGGATAGATTTGAATTTGTAAAAATTTAAAAGTCTACCATAAAATCTCTACTTAAAGGTAGAAAGACAAAAATTGAAAAAGAAAGAAAACCTTGCAGCAAACAGGATAAATTAGAGGATATTTAAGAACCTTGTATACATAAGTAGGAAAAAGAATACTGTCTAGAAAATGGACAAAGAAAATAAGACATTTCAAAAGGAGATATTCAAATATCAAAAAAAATGAAAAATATCAAAAATCAGGGGTAATCTATTTAAATAGGCAGATACCATTTTCATTTCCCCTATAGAATAAAGATTTTTTTAAAAAATTATAATGCCAATGTGTAGGAGTTGGGAACCTGAGCCTTCTAATTTCAAAATTGTTCTTTTTAAAGCACCAAAGGAGGCGAGAAAAGCTTCATCTTTCTCTGCTCCACCTCTTTTAATAAAAGGATTTGTTCTGCAAAATTTGGATTCAGTTCAAAAGGAGCTAGAAGGCCACAGTTGCCTTAAGGCTGCAGGTTCTTTCAAGCACTACCTGTATACTTGTGCTCTATATATGTAACTTGTATCAGAATTCTTTAAAATGAATGGATACACTGACTCAGCGAATTTATCTTTAGGACTATATCCTAAGGCAATAGGTCAACTCACAAACATGTTCTTTTCCCAATGGTTCATTCCAATGTTGTTTATAATAACGAAGCAAAGCAAAACAAAACAAAAGCAAACAGAAAACCTGAAATAATAACAACAACAAAAAAACCCACAAGGAAACAATGTACATTGCCCAACCTTAAAATAAAGGCTAGGTTAAACACACAAGGGCATAGCCACCCACTCAAACGCTATGCAACCATTAAAAAGGATACGTATTGGCTAGGTGCCAGTGGCTCAATGGGCTAAGGCGCCAGCCATGTACACCTGAGCTGGTGGGTTCGAATCCAGCCCAGGCCCACCAGACAACAATGGTGGTTGCAACCAAAAAATGGCTGGGCGTTGTGGCGGGCGCCTGTAGTCCCAGCTACTTGGGAGGCAGAGACAGGAGACTCGCTTGAGCCTAGGAATTGGAGGTTGCTGTGAGCTCTGATGCCATAGCTTGAGGGTGACAGCTTGAGGCTCTGTCTCAAAAAAAAAAAAAAGGATATGTATCTATATTTACCGAAGCTCACTATATATTGCTAAAGGAAAATGGAAGATTATGGAGAACTATCATAGCAGAATCACATATCTACCTGCAAATACATATTTTATATGCCTATAGAACCTGGGAGGAAAAAAAAAACAAAATCTTGGGTCCTTATTTGTAGCTTGTATTTTTTTATTCATCCCATTTATATTTTTCTATTGTTCTGCATCAAACATGGATTAATAGAAGAAATAAACCAATTAATGTAATACATTAAGATGATTAGCCTCAGGCTCCAAAGATGAAGGGTGTTTAGAAGACATTTGCCATAATCCAGGTAAGAAATAAGGAACATTTGTGCTGGCCTCTGGTGGCTTTCAGCTCTGGTTATACTTTACAAACACCTAGGGGGGTATTAAAAAGTATTAAGTCCAGGCACAACACAGACTCATTAACTTAAAGGCTCTGGGATGGGGCCTTGACCCAGATGTGTTTCCCCTGCCCCAGGTGACTCTAGAATGTGCAGCCAGAGGAAAGTCCACTGCTCTCTAGGGCAACAGCAGTGGGAAAGAAGAGGATTTGGATCTGAGTTATGTTTCAGGGGATCTCTGAAAAGGATTTTAATCTTAAGACATCCGTGCAGTTAGCTTTGGTGGATTTCCTTTCATTACACATAGCTCTTAAGGTCACGTGTATGACTGAGGCATGGACAATGGGTTCTGTTGATCTCTGTTCTGAGCTGCAACTGGCATTGTGGCACTGGAGGCTGCTTCCTTTCTCAGCACATCTGGAGGGCCAGGATGCTGCAGGAGCAAATTACCACCTTCCAAATGTCCTGGATGTGCTCGGCAATAGTGGCGAGTCCGAGAGCAATAGTGGTGTAGAGACGGGATGGTACTTCGTACACATCTGTGAATGGAGTTGCTCCTTACAGAGTGACTTTTTTTTAAAAGAGAGGTATAGTTTTCAGGCTCACTGTGAGTGTGTTGTTTCATTACTAAAAACGTATGTGTAGGTATTAGCTAATATTCCAATAACTGAATAGTCTCAGCAATGCTGCAATAGCTTCCCTTAAAGTTTAAAAACTATGATTTTCTTTTAATTGCTAACTTCTTAATAGATGTTACTCAAACAGGAAGGAAAACTCCACATCTTCCCACCAGTCTTTGATGCCAGAGGTTCCTGAAGCAATTTGGAGAGATATTTTAAAAGGTATCAGGTAAACACAGGTGAATTTTATCACAACACACGAGGGACATTGACATTTTTATTCCAGATAACAACAGAGAGGCTTTTGTATAGCTGGGGAGGAATTATATCAGATTTTGGCTATGGAGACAGGATTTCTCACCTCTCACTAGCTGAAAAAAATAAATGAAGCCATTGTAAGTAGTCTTGAAATATTAATCAAACCTTCATAATTAAACACCCCTTTAAAAATAAAAGTTACAACAGTCTGCATTTCACTTCACCTTAGATTTTCATCCCAAAACACTACTGGAAGGAAATGAACGCTGGTTGGAGTCAAAATTGGAAGTGACTGACTACAGAGAACCACAGTGTCAGGGCAGAGAACTTGACCGTGTCTCCTCTCCTATTTGGGGTCAGTATTTAGGTGAGAAGCAGAGAGAAGCTGAGGAACCAGGACTGGAGATGGCAGCACTTCCCCCCAGAGGTCAAGGGGGCCTTAAGATAATGGTCTGCTCCCAGACTGAATGCTGGCGGTCATCCAGGAGGTCAGTGCTGGAAAGGCAGACTCAGAGTGGCTCCCCAAAGGCACCGACGAGCTCAGCAGCATTCAGGAGAGAGCCAGGGCACCGGGAGGGGAGGCAAACATCTCTGTGGTCACCTTTCCAGGTGGTCTCTGACATCAAAGTGCACATATCCTCCTTTAATTGGCAGGGAAAAATGCTGTGCAGGTGACAACAGGCCCCTGGGAGATAAGAGCAGAAATCGTTGAGCTTCAGATCCCAGATCTTTATGCCTCACTGAAATTGATCTTCTCCACCTAGAGTGACAGTCCTAGGACTGACCCCAAAACCCTGCAGGGTAGAGGCTGTGTAGTCCCCAGACCCTACTATGTCCTCATAAATGCTTAATCAACATTATCTCTGCTGCATTTTTTTAGGTACGTAACATTCAAACTATACCGAAAGATGGCTACCCATGTATGTATATATGTACCTGTATATATACACCCACATATGTACGTACACCTTTTTTTACACGGAGGGAGTCAAATTTATACACTATTCTCTACCTTGCTATGTTCCCCCATATTCATGTATCAGTAGATTCTGCAGACCATTCCGTGCAGTACTGACTCACTCCGAATTACCGCACAGCACTCCCCTGTATGGAGGACCCGTAAACTATTCAACCGGGCCCTCTCGCTGATGGACTATAGAGATTATCCAAGCTTTGTCCATGCTGCAAGGAATGTGTTTGTAGCACTATCTTTATGTATGCGTGAGTATTTCTGGAAGAAAGTTTCTGAGTCAGAGTACACGCATTTTAAGTTCCGACTGACACTGACACATTTTCCTCCAAATACTGAGCCTACTTACACCTTAGCAAGAATGTATGAGACCTTGAGAATACTATGTTAGGTGACAGCAGCAGGCCACGTTGTATATGATGCCTGTATAATGACATAGCCAGCATAGCCAATCCGTACAAACATAGCTGAATGGTTGCCAGGGCGGGGAACAGGGAGGGGAATGACTGCTAATAGGTACAGGGTTTCACTGTGACGTGATGAACACGTTCTGCATTGAGATAGCGGCGATGCCTGCACAGCTATCAATAAGCTACCCTCCCCTGAATTATATACCTTGAAATCATGAATTTTCATATCTGAATACTACCTCCATAAAGCTGTTCTTTAAAAACAAATGTATGAGCAGAGCTGTTCCCTCGTCTTCATTGACAGGGCACATTCACACTTTGTCATCATCGGTATTCTAATCACAACTTCTTTCTCCAATCT
The DNA here is from genome assembly GCA_963573935.1 of Arctocebus calabarensis. Taxonomy (NCBI): domain Eukaryota; kingdom Metazoa; phylum Chordata; class Mammalia; order Primates; family Lorisidae; genus Arctocebus; species Arctocebus calabarensis. The sequence continues at coordinate 32,278 of CAUYON010059355.1, read as the reverse complement.
TCTTTAAGGAGGAGGACAAAGCAGGAAACAGATTTAAAAGGGACACCCAGGGATTTTAGGACTTGGGCTGTCAACGTTACAGTCTAACCACAATGGAAATGTATAACATGGCAACGATGAAAATACTCGAGTTGTCAACAATTGCCAGTGAATTCCGTAGCTGAAATAAAACAAACAAGGAAAAAGACTTAAGAATTCCGAAAGGGATGAAGGGCCCATTTCTTTCAGCCTGAAGGATTTTCTCCTTTTGTTTGCTTAGCCAAGGACTTTAAGGCTACGTCTCCTGCACGCAGAATCTAACAGCCTGCCTCGCGTGGAAAATATACTAAAGCCCTGCGTAGGGTAAAAAAGATGTGAAAGCTGAATAGAATGTATTTTTTTTAATTATTATTATTATTATTTTTTTGAGACAGAGCCTCAAGCTGTCACCCTGGATAGAATGCTGTGACATCACAGCTCACAGCAACCTCCAATTCCTGGGCTCAAGCGAGTCTCCTGCCTCCGCCTCCCAAGTAGCTGGGATGACAGGCGCCCGCCACAACGCCCGGCCATTTTTTGGTTGCACCCGTCATTGTTGCTTGGTGGGCCGGGGCTGGATTCGAACCCGTGGCTGGCACCTTAGCCCATTGAGCCACAGGCGCCGAGCTACTGATAGGCTGAAAAATTTTAACCATTGCCTGCCTCTCTTAAAACTGACTCGTCTTTTCACTGAGATGGGTTTTCGTTGGATTCCGTTTCGCCCCTTTTCACCTCTCACCTTTAGATTAACCTTGCTAAATTCTTCTTTTCCTATGATGTCTTGTATTTCAAACTGCTTCTGCCCTGTGGGATTTAAAAGCTAAACACTCTTTAACAAGAGTAATCCCCTAAGTGGACATGTTTCGGAGATTGTCAGGCATGTGATCACAAATGAAAGATGAGAAAGCAGAGAGAAGGTAGGAAAGTGAAGACAGGAGAGAGGTTCAAGATTTCCACCTTAGGAATAAGTGATTGCTAAGGGGCTCTTCAAGCTGGTGTTTGCATGAAAATAGGCCTGTTCCTAATTCCCAAGAATAAGCTCCTTTTCCCCCTTCCTTTGAGAAACAGTATGACCTCCCGCAAGGGGAGGCCTTGAAACACTTGACTGTACCCAGTTTTTGATCCAGCTTATGTGACTTTAATAATGATAGCAGCTAGTGCTTACAATAGCACATTTAACACGTGGCAGCCACTGGGCTAGGCGCCTTACATCAACTGGTTCACTTCAGTCTCGCAACAATCTTACAAGGAAAACACTATTTGTACTGCTGCTATGGACCCAATGGTGCCCACCTCCACTCCAGATTTATATGTTGATGTCCTAACGTGGTAGTATTTGGAGATGGGGGCTTTGGGAGATGATTAGGTTTAGATGAAGCCATCAGGGTGGTGCCCCCATGGTGGGATTAGGTGCTTTATAAGAAAAGACTCCAGAGAACTTGCTGCCCAGCCTTTCCCTCCCCCCACCACATGGGAAGGCAGCCATCTATCTGAAAGCCAGGAAGAGAGCCCCCCACCAGGGCACCTTCATTTTAACCTTCCCAGACTCCAGAACTGTGAGCAACAAATGTTTGTTGTTTAAACCGCTCAGTCTTGACCACCATCTTACAGAAAAAGAAATCATGACTCGGAGAGGTTAAGGAACCTACCAGGTAAGAAGTAGAAAGTGATAAATAAGGCAGGATTCAAACCCACACAGTCCGGCTCTAGGGTCCACGTTCCTCACTGCCATGGTCAACACCTGCAGGGAAGGCAGCAATTTCCACGTGTTCTGCCCCCTCGCCCTCTGCCATCTTGAAACTCTAATTATGCCGTCATGTGGACTCAAAAGGTGGTGTCCACGCCACCACTGCAGCACTCTTCATGAGTTCTGCGGGTTGTACTTTCTGCTCACCTGGGAGTCCAGCGTGGGACTTTTCATTTCTGTATCCCTAGCCCCTAGTACAGTGCCTGGGTAGGTGTTTAATAAGTCTTTTGTTGAGTGAGTATGTGTAAAGGTGAAACTGCCTGACCTCACGAAGTTTTATGAATAAGAATAAATCATCGTGAGCGCTTTGAAAATAAGAATATTGCACTAGGAGAGGCTGTCTCGGTAATAACTCAGCTAGCTGACAGATCTGCTTAAGTGGTTACCCATGCTCCAGAACTAGCAATTTTGTGCTGTCTTATGATAGTTTTAATAGGCTTAGGCCATGGCAAAGGGGACACCAGTTTTCTGTTCTGCACCTGGCTCCTTGCTCCTAAGTGCTGCTTGCAGGTTGAGTTGCTGCAGAAGCAGGCTCTGAGCTGGTATGTAGTGGGCAGAATATTTATTAGGGAGGGTCCTTGGATTCCCCACCTGCCAGTGGAAGGGAGGGGGCTGAAGCAGGACTGGGTAGAGGAAGAAATTGAGGCAATGAAGTTCCAGTGAGAGCCTCGCCAACCTCATAGGGAGCTTTTGAGCTAGAATGGCCCTTCCCAGTTGAGCCAGATGGCTCTGTGATGGCTCAGTCACTACACATGGGCTGCCCAGGAGTTGCGACTTTGGGCACAACAGCTCCCAGAAAGGGTTGGCCGCTGAAAGCTGGTGTAACGACAGACTGCCAGCAGCTGGGGCAACAGGTTCCCATTTCAGGGAGGTCGGAGTGGTACTTCAGTGTCCTCCACATGAACGTTGCCTTGGAATGAGTTTTGGTCATACAGGAGCTCAGCGGGGAGTGTGTTCTCATTACTACAGAATGTTACTTTCATCTCTTGAGCCAGATTTTCTTTTATGACTCTTGGCAGTTCCCCAGAGAGTCTATGTCTGTGGAGGATCTTTGTGAAATGCTTTCACATATATTATGTCTAGAATTGGATTCCCTTCTCAGAACTCTCCACTTCTGAGCGTCCAGCATTAAATTCAGTCTCTCCTCTTTCCTTCGTTATCTCAGAGGAAGGAGGCTACCTGCCCTTTCTCAGGTTAATTTCCCCCCTGTGACTTTGACTTGAATCTTCTTGGTCTTCTGTCGAACCTTGCTTGGCCTTTCAAGCCTCTCAGTCTCTTTCCTCTTCTATGCAGGGTTAAGGCCCTAGAATATTGGCAATAGGGTCTGCATGACGGGGGTCACACAATGCTGATGGCGTTATGGGGAGACCAGGAATGAGCTCTGCTAATGAAATACTATTTAACATGCCATAAGCAAGTTCCTCTAAGAAGTTCAGATTAATAATTCTCAGTTGCTCGCCACTCTGGACAGCCCATTTTGGGGGGTTCATAGTAAAACAGAGGAATGTGGGTTTTGGAGTTGTTCAGATCAGTGCTGATCTATATAGCCCAGCTGCTTGCTAGCTACTTAACCAGCTCAGTTTACTTCCTTATCTTAGCTTCAGTTTCCTCATCTGCAACATGTGGCCTAGCGTACCCTCCCTTAAAGGGTTATTGTGGGGGGCATTCAATGAGGTGACATGAGTGAAGGCATGCACAGCGTCTGGCCCATGGTAAGCCCTGGTGCACGGAAGCTCTTTCCCTGCTTTGGGGCAATTGCTTTGAAGCAGTTGGTTCAGAGAGAGCCCAGCTGGCCAGAAGCCACCTCTTCTCTGCCTCTTCCTCGCAAATGATCTTACATTTAAACCCAGTGTCCGAATCCCTGTCCTGCTTTACTGGTGAGACCAGTCCTTCTCATTGCAACTGAGCCGGTATACCATGAGCTGAGTGAATGCAAAATTGAACAAATAAGAAAAATGTATAAGTAAATTAAGAAATGCTTTTGGAGTACCCTGAGTTTAAATGGTCTGTGCTTTTTTCATCCAAGGAGGACACGTTATATCGGTTATGAATACTGGTTTGAACATGGCACGATGGGTTTGATTTTTGTCTCAGTAGACGCAGAGACAAAGGAGTGTTTCTTAGCCACATAATGGCCTAACTGGATCTACTTGCCATTTGTTAACCCCCTGCAGGGTACCAATGTTAAATAAGACATTTTCAAAAGACCTGATCCTGCCTTTAGAATTAAGAGTTAACATTCTTCTTATTCTGTGAGGCCCTAAGAATTCATTTGAAATCGACAGCAAAAGAATTAACTGTGAGGAAGGATGGGGCAAAAATAAACATTATCATGTAGTTGTATCTTAGGTAAAGAATTGCCCAGAACGCTTCCTTGTTTCAGTAGAAACTTCAAAACATGCAATAGAGAGTTAAAAGACAGCTAGATTAATACTTGTAAAGGACAAAAGGAAAAGAGAGTCAATATATTTAATCAGACTAATCAAACATACATCTGGAAGTGAATTTAGAAAAACCACTTTGCTTTGAGGAAGTTGACTCTCGTTTTGGTTTGTTTCATGATTGACTGAATTATTCTCTACTCTCACGTCACCTTATTTGTTTTGACACTAATCTGGCAGGGGGATGTGGAGGAAAGTCCACGGGTGCAGGTGTCAGCCCGGAGTCAGGACTCTGCCTCTGCTACCTGATAAGCCCTGGGACCTTGGGCAAGTTATGCCTCTGAACTACAATTTCTTTCTTCCAGTAAGTAAAAATGGGACTTTAATACTTACTTCTTTGGATTACAGTGTGTATAAAGTACCATATTATACACAAAGGCACGCAATAACAAGGTATTAAAAACACTACAGTTTCTCTCTTCTTGCCTTCTAATTCCCAAAATAGCCAACGGGTTTTAGACACATGATAAATATCAGTTGCTACCACTTTCCTATTAGTTGTCATTTCCTAACACAGAAACATTCCATACTTCGTGCTGCTGCCATAACCAAGTCTAAATACAAAGAGATGAAATTGGCTGGCCTTCTTCCTCTCTCTGGGATGCCATGCCATTCCCTGCTCCTTTTCTCCACCCCCATCTTCCCTCTCTCTCTCCCTGCTGCTTCCTTCTCTCTCTCTCATCTCTTATTCCCACTTTCTTCCCTTTCTTTCTCTATTATATTCTAATCTCGGCCTAGAGAATTTATTTTCTCATCCCATGAGCAACACCTACTGAGCAACTTTGTCTAAAAGTAATGTATTTTGAGCATTTTCCAAAACCATCAGTTTGTGGCCCGCATAGGGACAGCAGAAAATCCCTTCTCTACCTCTACAGGGGAGAATTCACTTCTCTCCTCCATAAGAAAACTGTCTCTTTCTCCTCTTTTTTAAATAAAAGATTAAAACAAATTCAAAAATCCAAAGCGATAAAATTCCCGAGGCAGTTTAGCAGAATGGATTTGAACCAATGCCCTGGACTTATCAAATGTGTGACCTTGGACAATTTACTGAAGCACTTTGTGCGTTAGTTTCCCCATGTATCAAACGTGGATGTTAATACCTCCTTCCTAGGGCTGTGCTAAGGATTACATGAGTTAATATATTTGAAACCATCAGTGTGGTGCCTGTTGGAATTATGTCAGCACGCCCTATTATAACTGCCACCCCTGAGGGGTATGTGGCCGCCTGCCTACTCGCAGCATCTGGATGGGTGAATGGAGAAAGCTTTCTCCCTAAGAGACAGATAGGAGAGAAAACCAGAGAGGAAAAACTATATGGTTCATAAGTGTGGAGTGTGGATTGTGAGGGACCAGACCTCCACAGACCAGGAGGTATGTGCAAGGAATGACCCTCAAACTGCTTCTCCTTCCTACTTAAAACAATAGCTCTTCCTCCTCGCTCCCTCTGCCCGAAGTCACATAGCTTCTGCATACTTCCCTATCTTGTGCCTAAAAGCACATAGCCTTCTTTCCCTGGTCTTTACCCTGTGTACTAAGATTCATGTCCTTAAGAATATGGTGTGTGATAAAACTTCTTTTACTTATCCAGGATGTTATTTCCCCTCAACCTTGTAAAATGAAAATATTCTCACTGGCTTTCCTTACTGATTTGCAACACTGTTAATATGAACAACCTTGTTTTGGTACTGTGTAAATAAAGCTGTTCACATGGTTCAGTGCTGGCTGCCGTCATCAAGTGCGCCAGACCTCTCGATCCCATCTCTTTAGCCTTCATGTGATCTATATCTCTGGTGTGACTTATTTTCTCAATTCCCCAACACTCCCATTCTGGTTCACCTGGGAGAATAAATTTTCCTGTTCCTGAGACCAGCCTGGACTGTGCACTCTGATTCTCACACTCACCCTCTAATCTCCAGCCCCTTTTTGACTCCCAATCCTCTCTGCTTTGTGCATGCAAAGAAGCTGCAATTAAGACACTGAACTTTGGCAGAAAATGGTCTACCTCAGTGATCTAAAACAATTTTGGTCATATAGTTGCAGAAGTTTGAAAAACTATGTAGTCCTACACATTTTAAAGTTGACGCTTACAATTTTTTACCTTAACTTTAGTCCATAGAATCAAAGACTCCATAATGGCAAGATATTATGTATCATATTTATTAATTACATTATGTACATCTAAGAAAGAATAAATACTGCCAATTAAACTGTGACCCACCATCCCTGTAAGAGACCCCCCAAATTAAGAAATGTTAAAATGTGAAGAAAACTGTCTCTTATTGAAATTGGGACAGTATCGAGGATGTAATTCTTTACATATTGTAAATATCAGCATAAAAAAAAAAACCTACTACATTCTTCTTTCTAATGTATCCAAAAATTCTAAGTATTATAAGAGTTTAATATCTTCTATAGTCTGGTTAGAAAAATATAGATGAGCAAAATCTGTAATAACTAGAATTTTATATCTTTCCCTTCCCCTTGGAGCTATATTTCCATCCTGTTACCCACATGGAACTTTGTCTAAATGTAACATATTTTTATGCAGTAATATAGCAAAGTGTTTAAAGTCTTGTACACATACAAGAAGTATGAAGTGGAAATCTGATTCATTCTCTATATTCATAAGGTTCTAAGTCTGTGCTCTCCAATATGGTAGCCATGAACACCTGTGGATATTTAAATTTAAATTAACTAAAACCCTAAGTAAAATTAAGAATTCAGTCCCCCATCATATTACTCCCAGTGCCAGATGGCCATGGTGGGTAGTTGATGGCTGCTTTGTCAATGATGACAGGGCTGCTCTAAGAGTTAGAACTGTCTTCTGGATTCATTTATTATCATACTTACTATTAAGTACTCAATTGATCAAAACAACCTCAACATATAAAACACTTTACAAATTATAATTAAGCACAAAGAAAAAATATTTTAAGCATTTGTGTCTTCTAATCATATAAATGAAGCAGTGTTTTTTTAATGTGTATGTTTAAAGTGTTTCATGTGTTCCATGCCTTATTTCTAGGTTGAGACAGGGGTCAACATCAATTCTCTTCCTGTTTTTCAATTTCATAGCTGGAAGTGTTCAGATGTTGTCTTCATACAATTAAGGAGATAATGTAGAATGTTACAGAATTTCACTTAATTCTTTGAACTTCCTCTGAGACAAAAAAAATCAGATAATGATCTATTATGAAAACTTATATTTAAGGACAATTTAGCTGATTCTTGTATTAGGTACAACTTCAATTCTATTCAAATTAAATTGGCTTGCAAAATAATTTAGACATTATGATCATTTTCTTTCTCAATTTCTAGGAAGTACTACATAATAAAAATGTACCGAAACTTATTAGATGATTATCAGTTAAATTTTTTCTCTTTCACATATAGGTACTTATTTAACCTGCTCTATATTTTTTAAAGATAGGAATATATTGCTAATTTTACTGTACCTTTGCCAATACAATATTTTTTGCTGAATTATAATATGGTTTAAATACATATTTTTCTTATAATATGGTTTAAATACATATTTTTTCTTATAATATGGTTTAAATACATATTTTTTTCAGAAGCTATAGATATAACTCATTTAATTGTGGGAAATATTGACCATAAACCTTAATTGGCAAAGTCTAGATTAATTTTCAAACCAATCAGCCAAATTAGAACTACTTCCTGTCAGAAAAATCTATGACTTCAATTTTCAATTGAAATAAGCATATTAATATATGTTTTGAAAAATAAGATCTAAAGAGAAATAAATTATCAAATGCATCTCGTAAGACAAGTCAGGTAAAGATTAAAATAACAATTAAAGATAATTAGTTCATTTTATAATGCTGTAAACACAGAATGAAAAAGGAATATGGTGTTCTAAATTATAATAATACAAGGTGATGTGTAGGTAAGATAATAAGTTATACACAAGGTAAATAGTTAAATTTATTGGTAATTAGCACAGTGGTTTTTTGGTAAGCATGTGTGCTTGTGTGTACTAAATTCTGGTCTTTGACTTAGGAGACAATTAAGGTAGAATCATGTAAAAAATTAAAATAACTTCATTATTAATTTCATTAGACAGGCTCCCTTGTATTTAAAAAGAAAAGTATATACCAATAAAAGTTAATTATTTGGCAGCTAGCTTATAATTAATGTTTTGAAAACAGTCCATGGAAAATTTTAAACATTTTCTTGAATAAAGTAAGAATTGACCATAGTTGGGATAGAGAGCTCATACCACAATTTGATCAAATACATTTTAGATATCTTAATAATGTATATCTGATAAAAATAAGATTATTTAAAAATTTTATTCAAGAGTTTGTTTCTAGTATATTTGGAAAATTATAGAAACCCCAGAAAATACTTCAGTTACATTTGAAAGACTAAACATTAGAAGTCTATACTATTTTGACCGTTTATCCTTTTCTTTCCAGGTAGTAACACATTCCAGGAAGACCTGGAGATTATCTGAACAGTGTAACTTTTATTTAAATATGTGGGAAGAACACTGTTTGCAGGAGTCATGATTTCTCTGCTCTCTTCGAGCTGGGGCCTTGGGAGTGATACTGACAACAGCTAGCAGGAAGAAGAAGAGAGGTGGTAAACACACTCACTCGTTACTCTATCAGCCTGTTCCAGCCAGACCTGCATTCAGAGCATCCAGACTGGAGCCCAAATACTCCTCTTGCTGGGGGAGACTGCAACCCTAGGAGTACCCAAAGAATGTGGCTCCTTTGTTTCGTACCCTGGAAAGTCCTACCATTGCTGTTACCAAAGTCAGGCGAGGGATTGTCCCTTTCTTTTACACAGACTGGAGCAGGGCTTTGGGGGACACGGGCATGTTTTCATTCTTGGGCCAGGTTAATTTTAGAAGAAAGTACAGGTAGAAATCCAAGGTTTGGGGAAAACCTTCTCTAAGAACTGCATGTCATCTCATAGCTCTCAGAAAGGACGTGTACCTGTCCGCACAGGGATAGGCATGCCTTGTTTTGTAGAAACTACATTACTTATTAGTTTCTTAAAAATGGCCTTTTTGTTTGTTTGTTTTACAAAACTTACATCCTAAAACTACTAGGATGGCATTAAAGGGAATTAAAAAAAAAACAAAAAAAAGGAAAAAAGAAAAAAGTTTACAACTTCACTGGCTTTTACAAACAACTGTCCACATTCCCGCCTGTATTTTATCATCTGTACACACGCTTCTGCATAACGATTGCCTTAGTAAACCCCAAGATGTTGTGTCTGATTTTTTTCCGTTATATTTTAGAGGTAATGCCAAGTAATACCCCAGGTTATACCTGAGCACATATGAACCACCATCACCAATAGCTCAGCCCACTGGCTATGCTAATAACTTGTATTAGTTTTGTGTTGCTGCTATAACAAATTAGCACAAAATTAGCAACTTAAAGAAAGCACAAATTTGGGGGGCAGGCGGTGTGATAGCTCTACCTACCGGGCACAATATCCGGTATATGGCACACCTCCTAGGTGAAGAGCTCAACTACAATTTAGATCTTCCCTAGCAAATGTGAACAATGCAACCTAATCGTTTGTATTAATCTGAAAAGAAAAAAAGATTCTGTAAAAAAATAAAATTTGATTTGAGATGGAAGGGGAAAAAGGCGCTACCATGTACAGTACCTCGGTCTCAGTGTTATGTGTGTATTAATTTGTACTTATAAAATCTTGGAAATGAATAAAGCTCTAATGTAATTCTTAAAAAGAACAAAACCCCGCAAACCTATCCTATAGTTCTGGAGGTAGGAAGCCCTCAAATCAAGATGTTAGCAGGACTGCTTTCCTTCTGGAGGCTCTTAGAATCATTTTTCAGCTTCTTGGAACCACCTGCATTCCTTGGCGCACCGTCCCTCCCCATTTCAGAGCCAGCACTGGAGCATCGTCAGATCTATTTGACTCCGACTCTTCTATCCCATCTTTCATTTAGAAGGGTGCTGGCAATCGCTTTAATCCCACCTGCATAGTCCAGGATAACCTCCCCATACCAAAGCCAGCTGATAACCAACCTTAATTCTCCTCTGCCGTGTAACCTAACATACTTAGAGGTTCTGGGGATTCAGATACAGACATCTTTGGGAGGCCATTATCTGCCTACTACAGACCCTAACATCAGCTTGAGTATCACTAAATTCCCCTTTTAGTTCTGGAGAATAAGAGAGGACCATTTGGTGTTATTATCGTTCTGAGTTGTTTGCCTGCCAATACCTCCCTGAGCTGGCCACCGAAACATATTTAGGAACAGTCCCTGCTCCATGTGCTTACAAGTAAGATTATTGTTAACATTTTCAATTATTTAACACTTATTGAGCACCAACTATGCGCTAAGTACTCTCCAAAACACAATTAGTTATGGTTGATGCCTAAAGCACTTACTACTGTATTTAAAATTAGACAGTCTGTCCAAAATTAGACAGATGCTAACATCACTGAATGGCAATGCTTTTCTGAAAGAACTGCATGTCCCAGACAGGTCAGATGAAGTGCTATACATTGCACAGCCTAGAAACTCATCTTTACTCCCATAAGACTAGCGAAGTACGCTCTCTAGAAAGTACATAATGAGACTTTATGTACACAGGAAAGAAATAATGTATAAATGCCACTTCCATGCAATTTTTTGAATGTCTGAGACAGCTGCATTGGACGCTGATTTCAGATCTTGTGGCAGATAAAGTCTTTTTGTGTTCTGTGGTTAATAGGATTCAGCTTTGCAAAGAAAATGTCTTGTAAACGGTGCACAATATAAAATTTAATGGCTAATGGAGGAAGAAATTTTCAAAAGCTGGTGCTATGAATGACAAGCCAAGTTCTTAGAGACCTGAAATCATTTAGGAGACAGTTACTACCTCAAGAGCAACCAGAAAATCCTTTGCACAGATTGGAAAACTGAACTAACTTTTCTGTCAATGCGTATGCTGGTTGGCTGAAGTCTAAGTGTGTACACCTGCTTGTTCTATATGTCCAGTGAATTCACTGGTAGTAACTTGTACCACGTACCATTTATATGCAAGAAAGTTGGCAGAGGTGAATTCAATTTAGGCACTTGCCCTTTTTTAAAAAAATGGAAATACAGGGTAGCGCCTGTGGCTCAAAGGAGAAGGGCGCTGGCCCCATATGCCAGAGGTAGCAGGTTCAAACCCAGCCCTGGCCAAAAACTGAAAAAAAAAAAAGGGAAATATGTTTATAATACTATCTAATATGCCAATATATTTTGTTTGATAAACTCCAGGGATAAAAATTACCTCATTCATTTAATAATGAATAAATTGAGACCCTAAGGTACAGTGATTTGTTTAAGGTCACAAAGCTAACTAATATCTCAGTTGGAACGGGAATCACTGTCATCTGTGACCCTTGGGGGGCATTTTACCATTTCACCCAGATGCACCTAGTCAGTCCCTGACATTGACCCTCCCTCTATCTCCTCCTTTCTCTACCACACCCTTTCCCCATAACCCTTTACGGCAGGAAAGGGGGAGGGTTTCTACAATGCCATGTGTCTGTAATCATTGGCTTTTCCCAAATGTTCATTTTGAGCTCATCACGTTGACTGTGGAAGAATCAACTCATTGCTGCCAGTAACAGCCCGAGTCATAATGCTTCCTGAGAACAATGGCATGATTCTGTCCAGTCAGGATGATGGATGAGGGTTTGAGCTTGCCTGGCTGACCCGGCCAATTAGCACTCTGGGCACCAGTGTGAGCGGGGGCCTCTGCCTATTCTCACCACGGAGCACGGGCCACTGTGTTCAGCAGCTTCACACATTGTGCCAGCAACGTGTGTTTTCTGGTGTGTAGACGAGTGGGACAGATTGTTACCTAAATTAAAATAAATTAGTGCTCATCCAACCATCTTTCCAGAATCAGAGTAACAGATGGAAAGGCTGGAACGCGGCTTTTTGTTTCTAAGGACCACTGCTCTTGTTGGAAGGAGAGTCAGAGCCAGTGTCACCCTGTTTATAATGTTGTCTCAGACTGAGCACAGTATACTCAGCTTGGTCACATCGTTGTCCCTCTGTCCACCCCCACAGCACACTGATTGTATAGGGACATTGTCTGGATTAAAACATAGTTTCTTTATTTGCTACCTGTGTGAGAACTGGTCAGTTTTATAGCCTCTCTGTGCCTCAGTTTCCTACATTAAAATAGAGCTGATTTCGGTCTTTTCTCTACATGGTTTCTCAGTGGGATCTGGGCGAGAACACAGGAAAAATATCAAGAAAAAAATATCAGACATATTATTAGTGTCCAACAAATGATGCTTTTATTATGATTCCTTTTGATACACAGCTCATATGTGCCTAGTCCCTTGGTAGGAGCAAGACAGGGCATTTAGCAGATAGGAGCTTTGTCCTTCAGAAACTCCCAGGCAAGCTGCAGAGCCTCTGTGTTTTTAGAAGATAAAGATGCTCTGGGAAGACATAGGAAGAAGCTGTCAAAGTAGGTGGTGAATAATAGTGAAGGCAGCAGGAACAAAGGATCAGCAGGGAAAGGGACAAATTGCCCACAGAACAAAGATGGTATCTTGCCTACATCTCCAATGCCTGAGGCCGCCAGTTCCTTCCTTGGAAAGCAGAGTGACAGGAAGGTTCCCATCTACATGTATTTTGTGTGTGTAAGTAAAATGGAGCAGCTAGGCCTAATGAGATTAAATTATTGGAAAAATCATAGAGGATAAAGGGAAAATCATGAGGACTTTTCATCATGTCCTCATTGGCTGGAAGTCAGGTCTAAAATAGGTTTGTGGGGAAGGCAGGCCCAGGAGGCAGTCACTAAACCTATTTTTCTGGAGCCTCCAAGTCAGCATTAACTGACAAGAAGCAGGTACAATCAAATTTAATAATTTTATTTAACCCAACACATTAAAAATATAATTTCGATGTGTAATCAACACAAAGTTATCAATGAGATAGCTTACCTTTCTTTTTTTTGCACTAAGTCTTTGAAATCTGGCATGGAAGCTTTACATTTACAACACATCTCAAGTGATTCTAGCCACATTTACACTACCATCTATCAAGAACTGTATATAACTAGTGGCGACCACAGTGCAAATCTAAAAGATTTTAGGGAGCGTAGCGATGAAAAGGAAAACATACACTTGAAAATACTTTATTTCAGAAAATAAACTCAAAGAAGTATTTTGGAGGGTGCTGTATGTCACACACAGTTCTCTGCTGACAGAGCATACTGAGATTGTTTCCATAATCCTCTCTCCAACAACTTTGAAAGAATAAGGGCAAACACAAATCCAGTGTGAGGATTTGCTTGACAAGGTGATTAATTAAGACATATGGGTGAGCATAAAGCAAGATTTCTTCCTACAATCAGTCTTCCACTGACCTTCATTAAGTACAAAGAACATTTTAATGGATGAAGCCTTCATCTTTAATAAGCCTTTACTCTGTTATTTCCTATGGAACCATTCATTAGGTTAACAAAACAATGGTAGCCGGCTAATGACAGAGCTGTGGTCAGAACCCCAGGGATGGCCTGTGTCACCATTAATGCCTCAAGGCAGAATGTCACTTAGGCCCCTGCCTCCAATCCAGTCCAGAAGACTTTGACCTATAATTGCAGTTGTAGGGTTGGAGAACTCAAGAGGTTACGGAGGAGGGGAGTGGGTCCATTCTTTGTTTCATCAGATCAGCTTGAGAAAAGGATATATGAACTCTTAAATAGAGATTGAGATGGGCAGGGGTGAAACATATTTGTTTTCTGCTTCCAAATGATATTCCTACTTTTTTCTGGACTCCTTAGAGGAGATATATGTGCTTATTTATTGCTTAAAAACATTTTTATTTCAGGATAATTTTAGATTTGCAAAAAAATTGCAAAGATAATAGAGTATCTCTGTGTACCTTTTACCCAATTTTCCCTTAAGTATGAGTAAGTATGATACGTTTGTCAAAACTAATAAATCAATGTTGATAACATTGCTATTCACCAAATTCCATATTGTACAATTTATAGCTTTGAATTCCAGCAGGAAGCACTGTGTAAAAATCCCACAATATCAAAGTACCTATTGATTTTAGTTGAAAGATATTAATGAACTTTACCTTGTAGAGGGTAGGGATAAAGATGAATGAAAGATAGTAAGGGACAAATGGGTGTTATCAGCCCGGGAACTTATTTTTCCCATGTGGATACTTAGACGAACTGTGATCATGAAGACTCCGATCAAAAGGAATCTCTTCTTCCGTGAAGACTTCCCTGACTTCGTGCCAGTGGTGCTCACACTGGAGAATGAAACTCCGTAACACTTTCTGCCCTGGGTTGCTTGGCACATAATAGATACTCAAATGCCAGCCCAAAGAAAGAAAGGGACCACAGTGTTCTCAAAGAGCTGCTATTACAGCTTTGCGTCTCCCACGCCTTACCAACACCCACTTGTTACCTAAAGTGCCTTCAGAAAGCACTCCTTGAGGGTTTAATGCATGAAGAGTTTGTGTTGCATTGCTTTCCTTTTGAATTATAAGAAGGGAGGTATGTAGTTCTAAAAGTGTTCAGGTTAGGAACTGTCACAGATTACACCATTAGCACATTTAGGTAAAGCCATTCATACTCAAAATGGGTTTGGGGAGGGTTGGGCTCCATCAGCTGACTTCTGAATAAATTCAATAAATATAAGAAACAGCCCCATCTCTGGCACTGTGCTGGGTTGGCTTGGAGGAAATGCTCATGGTAAGGGTGTTTCTCTCCAATGAACTCTGAGTTCCTTGATGGCAGAGACTGAGGAATCTATCTTATTCTGTCTTATTCCTCAATGCCTGAAACTATCCCTAATATTTACTGGGTACTCAATAAACGTTCTTGGACTAATAATGGTCAGATAAGTATTGAATGGTTAGATGGGGGAATGAATGAATAAAGGATGAGTCATTTCAGTTTACTGACTTTAGGAGATTACATTCTGGCAAGAGGTACAGAGAAGCACATGGGTGATTGTAATATGTGGTGGAACAGAGTATTGAGAACTGTTAGGAACGTGCTAAAGAAAACCCAGTTCAAGTTCAAGGAAAGTGAGAGCCATGACTCCTGGGAAAATAAGCAGAGTAGGTAGTGCCGGGGTGGTCCAGGAAGGAGGCATAGGATGTCATAATCAGGGCTGGGATGGGAAATAAATAAGGATGCTCCAGTCCAAGGAAACAAGAGTGAACTAACAACGCCACGTGGGAAATAATGAACACTTTGAAGACGTTAGCATAAGTAGCTTCTGTTGGATGTGGGAATGAATAGGGGAAAATAAACGAGACTCATGCACTGGGTTCACCTTACACAGGTCCTTGAATGCCTCTGTTTGCTGATGTGGAAGTGACAACAGACCCAGATAAATCATGAGGTGAAGCTGGCTTGGGGTGGGGGTAGGTTGACTTAAAGTACATCTTCCCAAAACATTGATAGGTCTAGGAAAAATTTTGAAATTGCAAAATAGAAAAAAAAAAATTGTGATTATATGATGATATGATTTGTCTATGATGACAAATTAGGGTTTGCCTATTTTTGTGATGGAGGAGGCTATACTGTGATGAAATCATTATTACCTGCTCAGTCAATAAAATGCCAAGAGAGCGATTAAAGCAGTTATATTAAAAAAGCGACTAATACAGCAGCAGCTTTCGAACTTAGTGCTTTTTCTCTGTGTTACATTAAAGGTTATTTGCTCAAGGTGACCTGAGGGTTCTGAATAGAAGACAACCAGGAGGCTTCTCCTTCTTCTTGTAAAGAAGTGAGACATCTCTAATGAGTTGTATTATGTACTATTCAACGAGTCCAAAGGCTGAAACTTGGGCAGCTTGCAGGGAGGAAGCCTTCTGAGTTAGAGCAAACAAAAGGCCCTTGAGCGTCACATTGGAGTCCTTTATTTCAAGACTTTCTGGTTGCCGTGGAATAACCTTTCATAAAAATCTTTGGAAAAGACCTGCCACGCCCCCCCACCCCCCACACCCCCCGGGTGGGTCCTGTTTACCTTTCTGTACAGCGGCCTTCTGCCGCCCTTGCTCAGAGCCTCATTTGCCAACTTCGTGAGTGGTAACGCCCCTGTGTCCCCAGCTCCTGGCTTGCTGTATGTGCGAATACAGGCTCTGAGGGCAGTAATTGCTGGGGGCTGTGCTGTGTTTGCACATCTGCGGTGGCCTTCTCAATTGCGTTTCAGGCCAAAGCCAGGCAGCTCCTCCCTCTCCGCCCCTTTATTTTCCGTGTCACACCATTAAAGGAAATGAGATTATGGCACAAATCATCATTCACGTGACTCTAGCGTAGAAGGTTAGTGAGATATTACAGAGATAATTCCATAGCCACCGTGGCCCCTGACGATAATTACAATGTGACCACAGGGGATCACCTTCTAATAGGCTTTTGTTCACTCAATTCAGAGTCTGTTGTGTGCTAGAGTTTGGATAATTAAAGTTGTGTCTCGAAAGCCACATGTGGTAGCTCATAATTACGTAGTCGCATCTACAAGAAAACTGAGGTGACTGACACCCGGGCTGGAGTGAAGAACAGGGGCCCCTAGTGACAAGAAAGAAAGAAACCAGTCCCCTCATTTGGGAACAGGAGGGTTGGTGTTCACTTCATAACATCAGCTGCTTTATTTATTTTAAAACAAAAATGACTAATTACAGCCCTTTCTGGTCCAATCCTTTACCCTCCACAGGGACTGTCCCTAACCCGTCCTATTGCCTCCAACAAAAGAGTGGTAGCTGACCTGAGCGATAGAGAAAATATAAATGGCTTATTTGGACACCATAATGGTTTAATTATTTAATCATTTGCATGTTGAGTGATTTGCATAAAAGCAGGAAAAGGCCCATGGTGGAATTCAGCTGGTATCTCCCTTGCTCCTTGCTGGAGAAAAGATCCCGAAATTTGGCCTCACTTAAGCCCTTGATTTTTCAGAGACATGTGAACTTTGGGAAAGTTAGATTTGTTATTTCAAGGACACAATATTTGAAAAGAAAACAAACCCAAAGGCTGTCTCCCATCAGGCTCTATTTCCCAAGTCAGTCTATGGCTGACAAAGCAGCAAAGTAGTTAATTTTCCACATAAAGTATGCCATTGAAAAGCCATTCTCCTGAGCAAGGCTAAGCAGAAAGGCTTCAGTGAGTGCCCGAGGGCCTTTTCAACATTCCAAGACCACCTTCCAGATTTTCTAAAGATTCATCTTGACAGAGAGGGCTATTTCACGATTCTGTTTAAAAGCTGAGACATGAATACAGGACATCTCTTATCTCAAATCTTCAGAATGGTCAGAGGATTTTTGGAATACACTTCTAAAGGGTTCTGAGTTTCTGAGTCTTAAAAGTAAAAATCTGCTCTACCCTAACGCAGGGCAGCTTTTCTTCCAAGTTTTGCCAGGTAGAGAACAGACCCCTTCATTCTTTTCAACACCGTGGTCTCTTTTGAAGTTCAGTGAATTTATTCTTCATCCAATGTGGGAACAACAATTGATATTCAAAACACTGCCCTTTCCTAAGGCTTTGCCTTCATGAAAATGAAACATATTTCATGCTGAGCACCATATGGTGTTTGGGAAGAGTGGACACGCAGATGCCTCCTAATTAAAGCATTAAAGTTTGTCATGAGAAATGGCAGCCACAGATGATTTTAGCTGGGCGTGTGTGTGGGAGGGGGTAGGTGGGAAGGGTCCCAGGGAGTGGATGAAGTGGTAGGCCGACGCCCAGCTTTTTCAAACACAAGCTCTGATTGGTCCTCAGGGAGTAGATAATGGCAAGAGGCAGTTAATTTGAAGATAATTGAGAGATCTCTTTCCTGTCTTCACACAATAAAAGGAGGTGTCAGGCCTCAGCTGGCACTTGCGCTCTGGCAGGAAGAAAAAGGCTGGAATGGGTCTGCAAAAGCTGCCACCTCCTTTTCACTTCTCTCACAAAGCTGGGAAACCCCGTTCCTGTCCTCGCCCCCACCCACCTCCACACGCCCATATCGATTGTTTCAACACATCAGAGCGGAAGTGAGAGTTTGGATGTCAGAGATTAGGGATCGTCTTTTCTTCTGGAAAACAAGAGCTGTGTCTCTAGAAACACCACCTCCCGGCGGGCAGAGGGGGCACAGCCTCTCACGTGGTGGGTTTTCTGTCAGAGCCGGTTCTCTGAACCCCTTCTCCCCTTTCTGTGTGGTAAGCTGTTTTTAAACTCACGAAGCCTAGAGATCCTGACAGACTCTGTCAGGTTCAGGTGACACCTGTTTGCACACATCTGCAGGCCCGAGTGCCGGAGGGTCCCTGAGCCACGAGTGGGGCTGGTCTCACCACGTCACAGGTGACAGGTAAGAGGCATATAATAAACACGGCCTTTTTGTTTGTTTGTTTTTGAGGAATCCATCCCTCTGGCCTGCCAAATTCCCAGCTCCTTCTAACTGTCTTTTAGGGCAGCTTGCTCATAAATGCTAGGAAACCCTTAACTCGAGTAGGTGCTAAAATAATCTTTTTTTTTTTTTTTTTAACACATACATATGAAGAATTACTGGAAATGAGGATCACATAAGTGTGAAAAAGAATGTTGCTTTTTTCCCCTCAGGACTGGGAAGCTTACTGGTGACAAACTTCTGGGTATAAGAATGATAAGAAACTTCTTAAAAAGTAGAAAGAGCTAAATTCACCAATTTATTCCTCATCAGGAAAGTCCTAAGGAAATGACTCAACGGGGTGGGCACGAAGACAAAAAAGAGTGGTGGGGTCAAGGCTGAATGAGAAGCCGGTGCAGGGGGCTGAGGCAGGCTGGTCACACAGGATGGTTTGGGGTCATTAAAGGCAGCTGGATTGCTGGGGTGGATAATCTGATTTAAATTTTTTTTTTGATGTGAAATATATTTTTCTGTTATCATTCTTGTAAGTTGAGTCAAGTAGGTTTTTCTTCCCCCTGGAGCAGTGAGACTGTGTTGACCTCCAGAGGGCTGTCTTCAAGTTTGTCTCTGGACAGTGCCAGGGAGGGGAGGTCTTGGCCTGTGTTGCCACCTCTGTGCTGTAATGACACACAAGAGGCAGGGTGGGAATAGCTATTCAAGTGCTGGACCATAAAAACAAAGAATAAACATCAAACTTGGAAAAGTGATTTCCAACCCATAAACCAATTAACTGATATCAAGAATAGATAAAGGATGAATTAAGGGATGAAATCGGTAAGTGAAGAATAAATAACCCAAGAGAAAATGTGAGTAAATGACAGAAAGAGACATCTTTTGAAAAAGTAGACACACACCATTAATATATACATAAAAATGTATATATAAAACTTTATCGGTAGGCAGGAAATGCAAATTAAAACCCAAACCAGACTCTTTTTTACACCTGCTACATTGGCCAATAGGTGAGAAGCCTGCCAATATGGAGTGTGGATGAGGGGCAGGCGAAGGGGTTACTCATGTGCTCTGGACTGTGTGCCTTGGTTCCACACCACTGGAAGATGATTTGGTGTTATTGACTAACCCAGTAATTCTGTTTCTGGGTTAGTCAATATCCCTTAAGTCTGCAGCCCCCAACCTCCGAGTGGCAGGCTGGTACTGGTGCACATCCTGGTAAGAACTGACCCACACAGCAGGAGGTGGCGTGGGAGTCAGCTGAAGCTTCATCTGTGTTTCCGACTGCTCCCTGTCACTCATGGGAGCACCTGAGGCCCACCTCCTGTCCCATCAGAGGTGCATTCGATTCTCATGGAGCACACGCCAGGGATCTAGGTTGTGGCTCCTTCTGAGACTCGAATGTCTGATCTGAGGTGGGGCTGAGGCCGTGATGCTAGTGCTGGGACCGTCTAGTTGCAGGAAAGCAAGCTCAGGGCTCCCAGTGATTTTGCATTATGGTGAGTTGTATAATTATTTCATTATATATTACACTGTAATAATAATAGAAATAAAGCGCACGATAAATATAACATACTCGAATCATTCTGAAACCCTGCCCCTCCCCTTCACCTCAGTCAGTGGCGAAATTGTCTTCCATTAAACTGGGCTTTGGTGCCAAGAAGGTTGGGGACTGATGCCCTGTGTAACTTGTGGCACATCTTATGCATGGTCATAACCATCCAAATAATCCAGAAGATCATCAAAAGGCAAGTTTGCAAGTAAGTTATGACAGTGGAGTACTGTATAAGCAGGAAAAATGATGGATTAAAACTGTCTCAGAAATACTACGGAGTGAAGTGGGAAAAACCGTTTTACAAGATTTCGTGTAGGATAATAGCATTTTCTTAAAGTCCAAATCAAGCAGATAAACCGATATCATTTTTAGAGATATGGTTTGATTCTGATGATTTGTAGCAGCTGTGTTCTATAACATTGCTGCAAACACTGACTTGACCCCTGGGGGAAATCTCCCACTATACGTATCCATACACACATGCATACATTCTGTACAGATAGATGCACAGTTGGCCCTCCATCCACGGGTTCTGCAGCAGCAGAGGCAACCAATGGTTGATTTAAAATGTTTTAAAAAATACAGCAATAAAAATAGTGTGGATTAAAAGATACAGCTATCGACATAGCATTTACCTTGTGTTAGGTATAATGAGTTATCTGCAGATGAGTAAAGTATCTGTGCGGTAGGATGTGCTAGTCATATTGCAAGTACTATGCCATTCAGATCAGGACTTGAGCATCTGCAGATTTTGGTACCTGAGGGAGATCCTGGAACCACCGCTCCCGCGGATAACAAGGGACGGCTATATATACACATACACGCACTACACGTGGATGATAATCATACATTCTAAGAACAGATCCTCCTGGTCGATACTACATTCTTTATCTTACCGTCTTACAAAAGAGAAAATGAAGTTCAGAAGAAAGTGACCTACTTGAGGCCCGCATGAATAAGTGTGGCACGTGCCCCCAGAGCCCGAGCTCATTGTGCGACTCTTTGCTATGCCCTGGTCTCTATGCTCTAGTCCTCTCCATGTAAGACCTGAAATGAGAACGAGCATCACCTTGTTTGAGCCCCAGTGGGGAGTGGGAGCCTCACTGGGAACTAGTGACATAAACTTTCCTGCTGCTCTGCCCAGGTCTGCAAATGACCGTGAAAGTGCTTTGATTATTGATTTTAGGGTAACAAATACATTGTAGCTAGTGGATGAATTTGTAGATACAGACGCTGCAAATAAGGAGCATCAATTGCACATAAATCTGTGCTGAAACAAAGGTCTGGTTCCCACGTTAGATGGTGGATACAGAGTTTTATTCCTGCTTCCCAATATTCCCATCTCTATCTCTCTCTCTCTCCCTCCCTCTCCATATATAATGGTGTATACACATAAACTCATGTGAGTATATTAGTGATAATTGTGTACAGATGGAAATACTTGTAAGGATGTGTGTTTGTACCGGAGGGAACCAACTATTTGAAGTCTAGCTATAGTACGTATGGTGAAGACCTTATCATTTTCAAACTGAAGTGGTTGTCAGCTCACAGGTTGAGGACAAACACATTTGACGGCTGAAACTGGAACTTCCTCCTCAATGATCAGTTGCAAATTAAAGTGAGCCCCTCAGAGCTGAGATTCCCTCTTTTTGGTAAGACCGTAAAATTGGGGCTATTCCCATTTTAAAATAATGTTTAAAATTCACAAGATATCAAATAGAAATTAGAGATCTTAACTTCAATTTTTGCTTAAAAGGGCCCCAGGGTCAAACTTTTATTAATAATACTTTGGAGTCCCTTTTATTATGAATTGAGGTGGCTTTCAAAATTTTTTCAACAACCAATAAAGTGGTCTAGATATTTGAAATAGGAAAGTGTGATGTCATTTTTCTCAGGTATTTAGAGAATATTCAAAAGTACGGGTTAATGCATCAAAATGTAAAGTATGATCCAAATTCCAGGATAAAAAAATACACGTAAGTTACCCAAGACTGCTCAGGCCTAACAAAAATACCTAAAGTTTCAATGGCATTTCCCCCCACTGCTCACCTAGGATATCCAGGTTACTCCAGGATTGTCCTATGTGCCACTTGGAGTCCCTAATGTGTATCTCACAGGTGTTCCTATAGTCTCCTGTAGGACACTGGTGTCCTGGGCAGTCATACGTGGCAGGCAAGGGAGAGCGCCACGCTCCACTGGGATTGTTCCCTGCTAGGGGGCCTCTGAGCTGCATTTCTGGTGCCCACGTCCTACTAAGATGTTAGAAAATGTATAGCTCTGCCTTTTCATACGGACTAAAGATGCACCCACGGTGTTGGACCAGACAGATTTGGGTGACGGACGTGATTCTGGACTCAGCATCACTCAGGTCCTTTCTAACTAAGGTTCATCACATCTGGCTCTTTTGTCCCTAAAAGATAGCCCTTAAGATTCAAGCTCAAGGCTTGGCGCCTGTGGCTCAACAGGCTGAGGCACCAGCCATGTACACCTGAGCTGGCGGGTTCGAATCCAGCCCCTGGGCCCGCCAAACAACAATGATGGCTGCAACCAAAAAAAAAAAAAAAAAAAAAAATGGCCGGGCATTGTGTCAGGCGCCTGTAGTCCCATTTACTTGGGAGGCGGAGGCAAGAGACTTGCTTGAGCCCAGGAATTGGAGGTTGCTGTGAGCTATGATGCCACAGCATTCTATTCAGGGTGACAGCTTGAGGCTGTCTCAAAAAAAAAAAAAAAAAAAAGATTCAAGCTCAAGTCTCGCCTTTCAAACTGCCTCAAGAGATAAACACAAGTTTCACATTTTGGATGTGTGTGCTTGGGTATGAAACTTAGTTGTAAGCTCTCCAGACATAAGCCAATCACATGTTAAGGGTTGTGTGCTTGGGTGTTTAGGAAAAAATGTAAACATTGGTACTATGGTCCTCTGTCTAATCAATTTCTTAAATTTCCTTCTATAGTTTCCAATTTGTGATGAGAAAAAGGTATTAAGTATCATGACTGTATGCTCTCAAAGGTAATTGCAAACGTTCCAAATTAATACAAATATATTTTTCTTTTCCTTACTATGAAAAGGAAGTGAATTATAATAATTTGTACTTGTTTTTGAGAGACCATTTTAAAATCCATTTCTCCTTATTATTAGAATTTATAGGAGAGAATGGTAGACATGTTGAACATTGTCTACAGATGTCAGTAAACTTTTCTGCAGACCTGTAATATCTAGTTATAGAATAAAACAGAAAATCATACCCCACACAATAGCAGTAAAAGACCCAAAATAACAAGAAGGCCTTAATAAGAAATGTATGAGACCTATATAAATAAAATGATAAAACTTTATTGAGAGATATAAAATAATAATTGAATATCCCAAATCTCATGCTGGGTGGCTGAATGGTGATATCGCCTGTCAGAATTTTGTCAGGTACTCACAAGTTGACTTACAGTTACAAGACAAGTGTGACTAATATCCCAGTGAAATTTTATTTGGAGGAAACTGACAACATTATTTTAAAAATGATCTTCACATATAAAGAGTATGGAATAACTAAAAATGTTGAAAATGAAAAACATTTCTGGCTTGTGTCAAGATGGTGGATCGCCATGGCCCCCTGGCTACCTCCTGCAAAATCAACCCTGAAGAAATTATTAAAGTAAGAAGAAAGCATTAAACTGGGGGGGAAAAATGAGAAAGCCTGTAGAGATTAAAACTTACGTGTGTGTGTCTGCGTGCATGTGTGTGTATTTGTGTTTACACAAAAATACAAACCTTAGTACTATGATCCTTCTCTATCAATTATAATTAACTTTTGAAATTTCCCTTGGAAGTTCCCACCGTATATTACATTTGTGATGAGAAAAAGATATTAAGTACACTGTCTGTATCCTCTCGAAGAAAATTGCAAAGTTCCAAATTAATACAAACATATTTTTCTTCTCCTTACTATGAAAAGAAAGTAGATGATCAGAATTTTTACTTGGCTTTGAGAGAATATTTTAAAATTCATTTCCTTTTATTATTAGAATTTATGGGAAAGGATGGCAGAGCCATTGAATAGTAAACACATCTACAGATGTCATTACACTTTTCTGTAGATCAACAATAACCAGTTATAAAATAAAATGGAAAATCATACCCAAACCATAACAGTAAAAGACACAAAATTATTAACTAGAAAGCCTTAGTGCAAAATGCATGAGATCTAGATAAATAACATGGCAAGACTTTATTAAGAGGTATAAAATAATAACTAAATATCCCAAATCACATACTAGATGGCTGAGTGGTGATATCGCCTGTCAAAATTTTGTCAGTTATTCACACATTAACTTATAGGTGCAAGGCAAGTGTGATTAACATCCCAGTGAAATTTTTTTGGGAGAAACTGACAAAATTATTTTTAAAATAATCTGCAGGTATGAAGAGTAAAGAATAGCTCAAAATGTTGAAAATGAAGAACATTTCTGGCTCCTATCAAGATGGTGGATTGCCATGGCCTCCTGGCTACCTTCTTCAATATCAACCCTGGAGAAACTGTTGAAGTAAGAAGAAAGCATTAAACTAGAAAAACAAACAAACATAAAAACCAGTGAGGAACCCTCGTGAGGACTGAAGCCTGCATATATATGTCTGTGTATGTGTCTGCATTTTTGTGTGTGTGTTATGTGGGGGGTGGGGTGGGCATGAAAGGCTGGGGGAAGCGATAGTGGTTGCAGACAGGACAACAGGGTAGTCCGTGGTAGTTGGGACAGGTCAGGTTGGAGGAAAAAAGTTCTGCTTTCCTATGTGTCCTCCACAATTGCAAAGATTGGATCCAACCTAAATGTCCATCAACTAATGAGTGGATAAAGAAAACATAGTGTGTGTGTGTGTGTGTGTGTGTGTTCTAGATACAAAAAGATATGAAATAATGCATTTTGCAGCAATTCAGATGGATTTAGAGACCATTATGCTAAGTGATATGTCTCAGGAATGAACAAATACCACATGTTCTTACTTATAAGAGGGAGTTAAATGAGGTATCTATATGTGGTCATAAGGAGGAGAGATGGACATGGGAGAAAAAGAAGGAAAGAAGCAGGGAGGGTGAGCGGTGCCTGTGGCTCAACAGACTAAGGCTCCGGCCCCATATGCCGGAAGTGGTGGGTTCAAACCCAGCCTCGGCCAAAAAAACTGAAAAAAAAAAAAAAAGCAGGGAGGGTGAGAGGGGAGTGAGGGACCTTACCCATAGGGTCCATAATCACTATTCTGGTGACAGGTGCAATGAAAGCTCTGCCTTCAGCGTAAAGCAATTCATCCATGTGACAAAAATCGCTTGTACCCTCCATTTTTTTTTTGACATTAAACAAAAAATTCTTACCTATCCTACGGCCATAGAAATAGGTTTTACAGCTCAGGCCACTGATGGGCAGCAAAACCCTAATGAACAGTTGGTGAAGGGAGATTTTTTCTTTTCCCCTCTTTTCATATCTCAAAATTTGTTGAATTTCCATATTTTTAAAAATTGTCTTCTAATAATTCTACTTGTAAGAGTTTAAAAGGTCACAGAGAAAGCAGATCTTAGATACATAGCTTTAAATGTATTTATCAGAAAATAAGAATGGTTAAAAGGGAAAATTAGCTAAAGATATTCACAAGTTGGAGAAAGGATAACAGAACGGTGAAAGAAACAAGAAGGAAGGAAATCATAAAGATAAATGCAGAAATGAACCCAACTGTGCATGTGTCCATACCCACATGCATACAAATGAGAAGCATAGGTTAGCCATGACCACAGTTATATCTTAAATATATTCAAAGTTAGAATTCTAGATTGAATAATCGAGAAAACCTATGCAGGCAAAGCAAGTACAGAATTAAAGGGGAGAAATTACTACAGAAAACACAGTTCTTTTTTTAAGGTAACAATACTAAATTTGAACTTTGTGAAATACATTTGAAAATGTAATATGCCATAGTCAGTATAATAATAAATAAAAAACTTGCATGAACCAGTAACTGTGAAAAAATTTGATATTAAAGCAGTAAGTATTAAAAAGGGAAGGCAAGCACTATCCTTTCCCAGGACTTCCAGTCCAGAAAGCTACAGTTGATTTCCATCCCACTTAAAAAAATAGAGAAGAAATAAAACTTAGTTGCTGATTTGTGCAAGTTCCAGAAAATACTTAAAAGAGTACAAGAAGAAAAAAGTTTCCTAGTCTAAACAAATGACGTGTTCATTACTTATGAATTTCTTTTTTCATTTTGCAATTTTTAATTGAATTTTTATTTTGAAATAATTTGAGACACAGAAAGTTTACAAGAACAGAATGGAGAATTGCTGTGTACCCTTCATCTAGCCTTCTCAAATGCTAAAATCTTCCATAATTAAAGTACAATTATCAAAACGAAGCCGCTAACATTGGTGCACTATGACTAACTAACCTACATATTTTATTTAGATTATACACGGTTTCCCACGGGTAATCTTTCTTTTGTTCCAAGATCTTACAATGTGTTTCACTGTCATGTCCCCTTTGTCTCCTCCAAGCTGTGACAGTCTCTTGTCTTTCATGACCTTGACACTTTTGAAGACTTACTGGTCAGTTATTTTGCATATTATCCTTCTTTGAGGTTGATCTGATGTTTTCTTATGCTTAGATGGAGCTTATACGTTTTCGTCCAGAATATACAAAATGACGTGTGCTTCTCAGTGTCCTACATTAAGGGGTATGTGATGTTGATATATCTTATTACTGGTGCTGTTAACCTTTATCTCTTGGGTAAGGTGGTGTTATCAGGTGTGAAAGTACTATTTTTCCCTTTGCATTTACTAAAGAGTTGGGAGAAGATACTTGGAGGTTATGCACATACTCTGTTTTTCCTTAAAGTTTTGCCCACTGATTTTAACATTCATTAGTCTATCTTGCTGCAGCAATTATGACTATGGCATTTTATTGGTGATATTTTATTTCCATCATTCCCTTCTAACACTTATGAGACTTCTTAAGTAAGAAAGGGCTGTCCCTTTTCTTCCATTAATTAATTAACTAATGTCAGCATGGACTCACAGACATTTATTTTATTCTATGGGTTATAATCCAACACTACTGTGATACGTATTTTGATGCACAAATTGTCCCAGCTCTGACCACTAGGAGCTCTTTCAGCTGGGTTCCTGTGCTCTTTTTAACAAAGCTCCTGTCCTTTTTCTGGCACTTTCTTGCATTCTGACACTACAAGACACTAAAGGCTTGTCTTGTATTTTCCTTGCTCTTATTTTATAAACCTAATATCATTTAAAGGTTCCAAGGACAGATAGAGACGACACAGGGAAAGAAACAGGCCTATCTAACTTATGACTATAGAACAAAAACCTTAAAATAAAAGGCAAATCTAGTCATGTATGAAAAGTAATAATTTGATCAAATGTTGGTAATACCAGGAATGCAAGGAATCTTGGCATCAGAAATTCAAATAGTGGTACCATAGGATCCAGCAGTCCCACTTCTGGGTACATATCCAAAAGATTCTAAACCATGACCTCAAAGAGATACGTGTATCTGTACTCCTATGTTCTTGGAACAGTATTCACAACAGCCAAAAGAGAAATCACCCCAGTGTCCACAGATGAATGACTGAATGAAGACTATATGGTGGAACTACATATAGTGGAATATTATTCAGCCTTAAAAAGAAAGAAAGCCTGCATTTGGTTTTTTTTTGCAGTTTTTGGCCAGGGATGGGTTTGAACCCACCACCTCCGGCATATGGGGCTGGCGCCCTACTCCTTTGGGCCACAGATGCTGCCCAGAAAGCCTGCGTTTGTGCCAACACGACAGGGGACACCATGTGAAGTGAACTAAGCCAGTCACAGAAGGACAAAGGCTACGTGATTCTACTTATATGAGGCATCCGTAATAGCCAAACTCTCAGAAGACGAGGCTATGATAGGTGTGACCCCAAGAACATAGAAAAGTGTTTAATGTCGTTAACCACAGGGAAATGCAAGTGAAGACCACAATGACACACCAAACACCGGCTAGAATGTCTAGAATTTAAAAGACGCACAAAACCAAATATTGACAAGGTTGTGACACGTGGCCCTTTCCCACATTGCTGGGGGTGGGCGCATTGTCTACAGAGAATTTAAAAACAATAGCAAAACTGTTTACAAGTCAATTTGCTGTTTATTATCAGTACATCCCAGCAATTCTAAACCATTAGTGATAAAGTACTTCTCCCCCCCAAATGTCTTTGTGTTAGTCTAAGTGTAAAACAGTTGTTGGGGTTACTCTCCAGCTTTAATAACATGCATGTGTACATCAGGTTAGCACATTTGCTTAGCTGTCCTTTGATAATCACTGCATATTACTCCCTACATAGTCAGACTCAGCCGCACACTTCCAGAATGAGCCCCTTAAGGTTCCAAGTATTTGCAGCTGCCTTCAGAGTATAAGTTTGGTCTACTGTTTGTACTACATATGTGTGTATTTAAACAGTAGATTGATGAACCACTAAACAGTAGATCAAAATAAATAAAAAAAGTAATTGTACAGTCAAAGGAAGAAAACTTTACTCCTTGATTCTGTCATTCTGTTTTCAAATTTAAAACACAGAAATAGAGTGAACATTGCAATGTATACTATTTTTGTTTAGATAAGTGAAAATTTTATTTCCCACATGAAGTCTCTTACTAAACAGGAGCAAAAAATAAAAAAAAACGACTTTGTTTTCTTTTCTAATGAACTGGTTATGTAACCAAAAGAATGAATCAAGAAAAGAATTATTACTGATTATTACATGAATATTCCTGAAAATAATTTTGTTATAGAGAAGAGAAGATCACTAAAAATTATCTACTTCAGGTGCCAAATACTTAGATACACCATGATTGGGTGAGAATATAAAATGGTACAATCACTTTTGAAAACGTTTGAATGTTTCTGTAAAGTTAAACATACACCCACCTACCTTTGGCCCCATAATTCTACTCCTGGGTTTTTATCCAAGAGAAATGAAAACATGTCCACAAAAAGCTTGGGCAAGAATGAACACAGCAACTCTGTTCACAATAGCCAAAGCCTGGAAGCAACCCAGATGTTCTAGTAACTAAAGAATGGATAAACAAATTGCAGTATATTGCAAAAATGGAATACTTTACATTTATAAAAGAATAAACCACTATTATAGATGGATGAATCTTACAGACATTATTGTGCAGAGTGATGGAAAGCAGGGAAAAAGGAGTATGTGCCGTGAGATTTCATTTATGTGAAATTCCAGAATGGGCACTAAAACAAAAAAATTATAAAGTGAAAAACAAAACAAAAGAAAAAAATCCCCAGTGGTTTTCTCTGATGGGGCCAGGGGGTGGGAGTATGAACTGGGAAGAGATAATAAGAAACATTCTGTGGAAGTAAAAATGTTCTGTAGGATAATGAGGGTGTGATGTCTATGAAGGTATAGACTTGTCAAAACTGTGTGGCTTAATTTGATGCATTATACTATATGTACATCAATTTTACCTCAAAAACCAAAAAACTCAAAAAAATAATAATCCAATTTGGTTGGAGAGCATGTAGAGGAAGAAATGGCATTAAAATGGCAGAATGTTGATACCATTTGAAGCTGAGTGATGATCACATGGGTATTCATAATGCTTTTCTGTTTTCTTTGTGTATTTTTAAAATTGTCTATAATAGGAAATAAAAATATGCATATAAAATGCATGAACGTATCTTTATAAGAGCACATGTAAGTAAAAATATAGATAGCAAATACATTAAAATCGTTGTGTACAGGGGAGGCCAATAGGAGAATAAGTCTGGGAAGATGGAGAAATATAACAAGAGTGACCCTTGCACAGAATAATAACAGTGTGCTGTGAACTGTGGAAGAAAATGATCTCAGTCCTCTAAAAACTAATGTCTCTCTTCCCTTAAACTCATAAAAGGTGTGGGAATATTTATCTTGTAATAGATTAAACATATATCATGGAGCTATAGCTGTTAAATCAGTATGGCATTGGTACAAAACTACAGCTATAGATTGATGACCCACAAGAGATAGTCCAGAAAAAGACCACTACACATTCAGGAATCTAATATTTGATAAAGGTGACAGCTCCAAAGGAGAAAGTGGTCCTCAGTAACTGAATGTCTATTGTGGGGAAGGTGGCCAAATTTAGAGACTCAACTCATACGTGTCGAATACAAAAACATATATTAATACTTTTCAAATATCTGGATTGCTAAATTTTAAAGCAATCAAAAATAACATAGTATTGGAGATTGACTTGCCAAAAAGGTTAAAGTAGCTTCATGTCAAAAACAGCATAAAGAACACCAATAGGAATACAATAAACTGGAAAAAATATTTAGAGCTTTGAACAAATTATTTAGAGGGGTCATACAATTTGATGATAAAATATACCCACACCCCTAAAATAGATAGGCAAAGGAGATGAACAGAAAATTCACAAAGGAGGGTAAACAACCAGTAACCTAAGTAGTAATAACATAAATGGAACTTAATAAAGTGTTACCATTTGTTATTTATTACATTCACTTTTACAAAAAAGAATATTTAAAATAGCTTAGTGCAATAGGCATAACCATGCCCCTCTGTGACTGAAGGTTAGCAGGTGGATTTCACAAAGTAATTTAAGACGCAGTGGAAAGATTTAGGTGAAAAGAAATAAGTAAAATATTAATAAAACAATACCTCATTATGTTAACTTCTTTCTCCCAATTTTCATTTTCTGGCAACTTTAAGGAAATAACCCAAACTGAGTAACAAAGGCTCTGTGTACAAGGTCTGACAATTAAATTTGTGAACGTATCCTAGAAAAAGTGCTACATACCTCATTTTTGAATATCACTATGGTCACCTTTGTACTCCTCTTGGGAAGCTTTGCATATTAAAACCAGTGCCTAGTCCTCCCTTCAAAATCCTCCCTTAATCACACTTTATTAAGTTCCATTTTCTAGGGTGAGTTCTCAAATCATCAGACCTCACGTAACAAGTGCATTGTAGTTACAATAAGGAAATGTTGGGTAGGGTGCCGGTCCCCGTATACGCAGGGTGGCGGGTTCGAACCTGGCCCCGGCCAAACTGCAACAAAAAATAGCCGGGCATTGTGGCAGGCACCTGTGGTTCCAGCTACTCAGAGGCTGAGGCAAGAGAATCGTTTAAGCCCAAGAGCTGGAGGTTGCAGTGAGCTGTGACACCACAGCACTCTACCTAGGGTGACAAAGTGAGACTCTGTCTCTAAAAAAATAAAAAAAAGAAATGTATAAATAAATTTGTTCAGCCCTAAGATAAAATATATTGTGTGGTAGTTAAGCTTTCTGTTGTTGTTTAGCAGGCCCAGGCAGGGTTCAAACCCACCAGCCCTGGAGCATGTGGCCAGTGCCCTAACCACTGAGCTCTGGGTGCCCAGCTGGTAGTTAAACTTTTATTTGTGAATGTTTTTGAAAATTTAAAATTATTTGATAAATACATATGCTTATTTTAAAAATGCAGTTGTATTAAAAGTCTTATAGCAAACCCCAGCAGCTTCCTGTTCTTTCTTGCTGCAGTTGACCCCAGGGGTAGACCTTTCCAGCTTTCTTACAGAAACAGCAATATTTCCAAATACTATGCTTGATAGTGCTGTCTCTTGGTTAATTAATCTTTGACTAAATTCTGTCTTCCTCTTATACTAAACAAAGATTTAGCTCTCTTTACTAATTTTTCCCATGATGTTCTCGTCCTTCATCCTCTGAATTATTATGTCACAATTATTCATTTAAGCTAAAGACAATATTTGCATTGTTATTAGTATGTATTACTTTTCTTTATTTGTGGGACAGATTTTTCCTGAGTTAATTATGGCATTGCTATTCTTTTGCCTTGTTTTCTGTGTGCTTATTGATATTGGTAAAAATAAAATTCCAACAGATCTTTCAAGTATCGATTTCTTTTCCAAACATCACAACGTAGATACCAGTTCATTTTTCCCTGGCAGTCAGCATCCCTAAGTCCCTGTGCTTCATCCATCCACCTTCTCTGTCTGTTTCCAATGCCCTGTTGGCCTGGGGGCAGGCAGCTGTCCACCTATCACTTCCCTTTGCCAGGTTCTGGTGTTGGGTTTCTAAATTTTCTAGATTCCATTTCCTTTTTCTTGATGTGGTCCTTCTTAACTAATACTCAGC
>CAUYON010059354.1:0-15190 GCA_963573935.1 Arctocebus calabarensis | reverse complement strand
TTCTATGAATATACTTTTTAAAACCACTGAATTATACGATTTAAGTGGGTAAATTGTACGGTATGTGACTACTACCTCAAGAAAGTTATAACAAAAAAGTCTCTGTGACTAAGGACAGTATCTAGTACATAGTAGTAAGTGCTCAATAAATATTAGTTAAGTGGTAAAACTAGTTTTAAAGAAAAAACACGATACAACTATTACAAAATGGAACACAGTGAGAGTGACTTTATTTTATACATAAAAATCACTCCCATGTTAAGATCCCCTATATAGCATAAGTTTTTTTTTGTTTTTTTTTTTTGCAGTTTTTGGCCAGGGCTGGGTATATGGGGCTGGCGCCCTACTCTTTTGAGCCACAGGCACCGCCCAGCCAAGTTTTTGGAAATGATGAAAATATTCTATATCTTTATTGGGACAGAAGTTACACGGTTGGCAAAATTTACTGTCTTTTTTTTTTTTTTTTTTGAGACAGAATCTCAAGCTGTCACCTTGGGTAGAGTGCTATGGTGTCATAGCTCACAGTAACCTCCAAATCTTGGGGCTTAAGCAATTCTTTTGCCTCAGCCTCCCATGTAGCTGGGACTATAGGCACTCACCACAACACCCAGCTATTTTTTGGTTGTAGTTGTCATTGGTGTTTGGCAGGCCCGGGCTGGATTCGAACCCACCAGCTCTGGTGTATGTGGCTGGCGCTCTAGCCACTTGAGCTACAGGCGCTGAGACTTAAGTGTCTTCTTAAAACCTGTACATTTCACCATATATAAAATAAAGTCAATAAGAAGAAACAAATAAAGCTTGAATAGTCTATCCAGCCCTCTTCATTTTCTTGATGAAAAACAAAGCCTAGCTCAAAGAGGTGGAGTTTGTACTATTCCTTGACACTAAAGGTTTTGTGTTTGTATCATTTAAAAAAACATTTAAGGCTCGGCACCTGTAACTCAGCAGCAGAGCTGACAGGTTCAAATCCAGCCCAGGCCTGCCAAACAACAATGACAACTACAACCAAAAAATAACCGAGAGTTGTGGCAGGCACCTGTAGTCACAGCTACTTGGGAGGCTGAGGCAAGAGAATCTCTGAAGCCCAAGAGCTTGAGGTTGCTATGAGCTGTGACACCACAGCACTCTACCCAAGGATGACATAGTGAGACTGTCTCAAAAAAAAAAAAAAGAAGAAAAAGAAACCAGCCTAGGCAAAAGAATGATATCATGTCTCTACCAAAAAAAAAAAAAAATTTGATCATAAAACATTTACTATTTAAGAAACACCTGCATATCTTAAAGAAAGGAAATCAACAATTTTCTCTACATTTCATTCTTAGATTTTAAATAAAAATATATTTTACACTTAAAAAAATGTTTTCAAGATATAGTATATCCTGTAGTATATACAGGATCCCCTATATAGTATATACAGGATCTTATGTAGTATATACATAAATTTAAAAATAAAATAAAATCAAACCTTCAATGCTATAGGATCAAGATTGAAATCCCAAACATCTCCAATAGAATCGTCCAGCGCATCTTCAATTCTTCTCAACTGAGATGTATACTCCTCAAGAAATTTCCCATAATTCTTAAGTTGAACTTCAGCATGAATTTCTAAGTTTAAATTTTAAAAGAATATGTGATAAGTATAAGTAATGAATTACAGGGCTTTTACTTCAAATAACCTCAAAGGCACCAAAGCATTGTTAATCATTACTTTGGAATGCGTGAATGATGTCTTAGACAACTCCATGTCCTGAATCTGTGTTTTAGTGATAAACAACTCTTGCAAAAAGAAATATTCACAACTTGAAGCAAGTGCAAAAGTCTGTATCATAGGAGCAGTATTTAAAAGTATAATTTTCAACTGGGCAAGGTGGCTCACACCTATAATCCCAGCACTCTGGGAGGCCAAGGTGGGAGAATTGCTTGAGGCCAGGAGTTCAAGGCCAGCCTGGCAACATAGTGAGACTCTTCTCTCTACTATTTCTTCTCTCTTTCTATTTCTAAAAATAGAAATTAAAAAACAAAAAAAAATTAGCCAGGTGCGGTAATGTCTATAGTTTTAGCTACTTGTAAGGGTGAGGCAGGAGGACTTCTTAAAGCCCAGGAGTTCAAGGTTGCAGTGAGCTGTGATAATACCACTGCACTCCAGCCTAGGTGACAAAACAAGGTCCTGTCTCTAAAATTTAAAAAAAAAAAAGTGTGATTTTTAATTCTATATACAGTAAACTAATGTTTAAATACACGTAAAATCTTTAAAAAGGAAGATGCTTCAGTATCATAAATATTATTCCTGTAATATCTAAAATTTAACAAAGATTATTTCATTTTTTAAATTATTTAACTGGCATAAATGAGCAGTAAATGTCAGTAAAAGACACTGGTCAAATACATAATGTACTGATATTTACAGAATTTACACATTAACAGATAACTTTAAGGAGTCACTGGAATAAACTGGATCTTAAAAAATGCCTATTCATCAAAATTGATCAAAGTAAATATCTCACCTGTACACTGAAATTATTTATTCCCAAAGTTAGCACATTCAACTAAAACTCAGTTCTTTCACTGATGCGAATAACTTTGTTCAATCTTTGTCTAACAAGGTAAAAATTTTCTCTCCTCAAATTAGCAATGCAAAGTGACTAAGGTAAAGTATGTTCTGATTCATGCTGTATTAAAGTACAAAGACCCAGCTCCCTGTTATCCCTCATTTTGCAACTACATAATGCTCTGAATCAGGTGGATCAACTTTGTTCATTAAGGTTCCCATCTCATTACAGCATTAATCTGGGCAATTTTGGAAAACAATTAGTCTAGATATGATTTGTATTCCAAAAATTAATGAATGCAAGAAGAGTATCTCTATTTAAAAAAAAATTAATGAAAACAAGCCACAGAGAAGAGATATGAAGTGTTCTCTTCCCCTAAGCTTTAGATATTAAAAATTGAGTAGATTCTCAGAACCCCAAGTGATGCCTTATTCTCGGTTACATGAGAAATGAACTGTTAAAGCTGCATTTGACCAGAAGATGAGTTCTTAAAAGAAAATGCTAGAAAAACATGCCAAGAACTCTACTGTTTAGTCTGTTTAGGACTCGTGAGGAAGGAGGCAATAGAAAACCTATAGTAACATTAAAAGTTCCTTACTGAAAAGGCCAGGAATGGTGTGGTTCGTATCTGTAATCCCAGCTACTTAGGAAGCTGAGGTAAAAGGATCTCTTGAGCCCAGGGGTTTGAGACCATCCTGGGCAACAAAAAGAGACTGTCTCAATAAAATAAAAAATTCAAGTTCGTTGACAAAAGTTAAAATACAAAGCTTTGACATGAGAAGTACACTGTGATTCTTCTAAAGTAAAATTCCAAAAACCTATTTAATATGTTTCTACTTTCCAACAGACTGCACTGTGATTCTTCTAAAGTAAAATTCCAAAAACCTATTTAACATGCTTCTACTTTCCAACAGACTGCATTCCTGTTTTGTTTCCCTAATACTTGGTGTCTAGAATATGTCTATTGATGAATCAGATCATTCTAAAGTGAACCATTAACGCATCTTCAATTTTTTTTAAAGTACTAGAATAGAGGACCTTTGTCCATAAAACTTCATACATAACAAGGTACAGTTCACTTTTATAATAGTAAATACAGAATGCTCTCTACCAAAATTGTTAAAGGTTTTGTCATTACTTCTGAGATTAATTTTAACGCTGCATATGAAAAACTGCACATCATCCTGGATGTAGTTTACTCTCCTTTGAGAGGCTAATAAAACATAATTGCATCTACATTTGTAGACATGAGTCTCTTTGTAAAACCAAATCAAATTCATCCAGAATTTTTTTTATAATGACATTCCAGTTTTGGGGAAAACGCTGCAGAAAAAAAATTCACAAACAGGATACCCCTAAATCTCTGAGATCACTTACACAGATATCACAGAAGACAAAAAACAAATTGTCTACTTGTATTAATTCCGAGAATTTCACTAAAATAACTAGCTGAGCCTCTATATTTTGCTGAAAGAAACTTAATTGGTTACTTTCTTTGGTTGACTTCTAAATTAAAATCAAACAATGCGATTTTATGAGGCAGATTGGCTGTAATTTTTGAAAGTTGCAACTTTGCAGACGCAGTGGAAACTACAGGACATCATTGAAAAATACACTTCACGTTCATAAAAGGCACGGAAAGGGAGAAAATGACATTCACGTGTTCATTTTCACCGTGTTCAAAGAGTTTTCTCGCTACCTACTACGGTTATAAGACTGTGATGAAACAAAGCAACCAAACTTCCAAAAGTTGGTTTGGGAGGAAAAGAAAAAAAACAGGAAACCGAAACAGGAACCCAGACATCAGTTTCAGCTGCAACTGAACGCTCCGAGGATCTGGCGAAATCCCCCGAGAGGCCGGACCCGAGCAGCCCGGGCTCCCGGCGCCCCGCCCGCGCCCCGGGCTGAGAAGCGGACGCCACTCCCCTCGGGGCGTCCAGGGCTCCCGGGACAGCGTCCTCCCCGTGCGCCGAGTCCCTACGGAGCTAGCCTGACCCGCCATTTATGGGACCCCAACCCTGTAAGTAACGCCGGAGAGCGCGCCCCTCACACCCCAAGGGGTACGAAGTGTCCCGAACAAGACCGCTGCGTGGCCATCCCTCCCGCAGGAGCGCGGCCAGGGCTGAGGGGGGCCGGGAGCATCCACCCGCAGCCCTCACCCTAACCCTTCCTTACTCTGAGAGCCGTCGTCAACGCGGTCAAACTCCCAGTCCGGGGACAGCGTCTCCACCGCCATCACCCCGGCGCCTCCCACAGACACAGTCTCAACCAGCCCGTGCCGCGACAGTGGCCTCACCCCAGCGGCAGCCGCGGCACGTGACTTCCGGCCCTGGCCCCGCCTCCACGGCCGGGGCCGGCCGGGCTCCTCGCTCCTGCGGCCGCGGGGGCCGCTGGGAAAGCGAGTCCTTTGCGGTGGCTGAACGCGGCCAACATGGCGGCGGCGGCGGTCCCCGGGGATCTCGCCTCACCCGGCTTGGGCTTCTTCACGGTTCACTGCTCTCCTCCTGCCATTTCGGTGCCTTCAGTTTCGCCCTGCTGCCTTGACGCGATTTAATACCTGAAGGAGCTGCTCCCTCAGTCTAACCTAAAAAGGGTAGAGGTGATGGGGTGGGGGCTTAACAGGAAGGCGTGGTCGTCGCAGACGACGCTGTCCAGGGAGCCGGCGTTTCAGTTCGCGCCGTGTCGCCACCGTCGGAGTTCCTGCGGCTCTCGCGCGGATTCTTTTTGTGCAAAGGATATGCGAGAGGAGGAGTTTCTGTACAACACGCTAACGGAGATCTTACCACTGTTTACCTTGCTCTCCGGCTCTCCACCTTTTAAAAGGCGGGGCGGGACGAAACAGCCCTGCTTAAAAGCTTTTAAAAGCCTGCTTCGCCTGGCCTTTCGAAGAGAAGGGATCGGCGTATTCTGCATGTATACAGATTTTTGCGCAAGAATGTCCATTGCAACGCGGCTTTTAATAAGCACTAACCGTGCTTATCTAAATGTCCATCAAAAAGGAGTAATTACATGAGGCTTAATACGTTCATGCCTACTTGAGAGGTGCTAAAAGAAACCAAATATTTTTATAATAGCAGGAAAAACTGACAGGATGCAGTTGCAGAATAATGTGTATTTTTGGTTACACTTAAAATTTTTTAAGTTACATAAACATGTATAAGTGAATATATGTAAATACATAAAAAGAAAACTGATATTAAACGAGCCAGTGGTTACCTAGGAAAGAGTCTTGGTGAGTAGGAATTGAATTTTCAAGTTTTGGTGTGTCCGGTTATGTGCTTTGAATCTTTAATAATGAGAATGATTAAGGTTTTACTTGCGTACTCTGGGAAGTACCAAAAAATAGCTAATGAGTGCAGGTAGACGGCCTCTTCAAGAGGATTCTTCAGACGGTCTCTTCAAGAGGATTCTTCTGAGGCTGTTGGATCTGTATTAGGTCAAATATTTTTTGAGTGTCCACTGGGTACCAGGAACCATACTAAATGGAGAGACTATAAAACGGACAAGAAAGATGATCCCTGCCCCAATGGTACTTGGGGTCATAGTGGGCATTTTAGAAAATAACAGGCATCATCGATCAGGACCTAATGGCTGGCAAACTTTTTTTCCTTTACTTTCTTTGTGATCATAAGTTTGACTTTGCTTTATTCTTCACATCTACAATAATCACTGTAATTAATTTCCCAACAGCTAATTTGTGATAATCTGAAGTTACATGCACATCAGAGTAATTTGAATCTGCAGATACACTAACCAATTTTAAATAGGTTACTAGCAAGAGGTGGTGTCATGTAATAATCAAAAGTCAGAAGTATAGTTTTGACTGCTAAATTGCTTAAGTCCAAATCCTGGCTCTGTCACTTACTAGCCATATGATCTTCCACCTTATGATTTAACCTCTGGCTCATTTTCTTCATCTATAAAACAGGAGTAAAAATAGTAAGCACCTCATAAGATTGTTATGAGGGTTAAATTAGTGTATACATATAAGGTATTATATATAGAAAATACCAATCACATACTATAGAAGTGTTTGCTATTATGAATCAAGGTAGCCTAATTTTTATTTTTTAATTAATTAAATTTTGAGAAACTTACAGCAACCTCAAGATCTCACTCTGTCACCAAGGCTGAAGTGCACTGGTGTCATCATGGCTCACTGCAGCCTCAATGTGGCTTGGCTCCTCAGTACCCTAAAGTGCTGAGATTACAGGTATGAATCAGTGCATCTGGCCAGGCCTTATTTTTAAAAAAGATCTCAGGGATTTTCTGTTTTGACCTTTGATATCCTTAACTCAATTCCATGCCCTGGAATTTCAAATTTTCTAGAAAATTACAAATCTGATACTAAATATAAAAACACATTCACGACATGAAAAGAACAATTTGAAATTCATTGTAATAGATTGTTACACCCAGGAGTTCCCCAAAGACTACCCTGCCAAACAAGTAGAATTCATAGGAGAGTCCCTTTATTGAAGAGCAGGCCAATGACTGCCTCATTGTCCCAATGTGGGGTTTCTGAGAGCAGCCCCGACTGCTTACGGGATCAGATTTTTGAGGGTTGGTCCGAATCCTGGTTGGCACGCAGGCTGCCCAGTTGCATCTGGGTTGGTTAGCAAGCAATATTAGAAGCAGAACTTTGTGGTTAGTTGGCCATATGTCTTTGTTTCAGTACTTCTCCCACCTGATCTTTCTCAAAGGTCAGTCCAGGGACAGTTGGTACTTCCTGGTCCGTTTCTCAGGGGAGTTAGTCAAGTAAGAAGCCAGTGAGTACTTTTCCATCTATCTTGGGAATGAACTAGACTTACTCCATTTTGTTGAGGGGTTGTGTTCCAGAAATTTGTGTTAACTGGTGTTTTTCCACCTTAGTCTAGGCCTAATAGGATGTCCTTTATTTCTTCGACCTAGTCTATGGAAGGCAAATAATCATTTCAAGGAATTAAGTATTTTTCATTCTACTTCTCTTCACCTGCACTGTACTACCTGAAAGGCTAGCCTGAAAATAGAAGGAAAAGCATTTTATATAAACAATGTTGTAATATTCTGAGAGCTTCTGTGAATTTTAGAATGCTGCCTATAGACAGTGCAGAGGTTAAATCATAAGGTGGAAGATTCCTTGCCAGTTCTAGGAATCCCTGCCCTTAACCTATAGGCCTATGTGGCCATATCTTAAGTACTAGCTTATTCCATACCAAAATATTATATGGCAAAAGTCTTGGTGAATTTGTTTCTTAATATACATTTACAGTATTCTTCCTATAATAGAAAATCTATGGTAATAACTCACTAAAGATTTCAGTCAGTGATTTTTCACAGTCTCGTGTCTATCAAAATATTCCTATTATGTTATTTGATACATTAAGTATATATATATAATATATATATATATATATTTTGAGACAGAGTCTCACTCTGTTGCCCTGGGTAGAATGCTCTGGCATCATCATAGCTCACAGCAACCTCAACTCTTGGGCTCAAGCAATCTTCTTGTCTTGGCTTCCCAAGTAGCTGTGATAACAGGCATGCACCACCACACGCATCTACTTTTTCTATTTTTAGTAGAGACAGGGTCTAAATATTGCTCAGGCTAGTCTCGAACTCCTGAGCTCAAGAATACACCTGCCTCAGCCTCCCAATTTGATTACAAAATAATCTCTAACTTGGACAATTACTACATTTATCTGTGACAGGTCTTTTCTCTCCATTGTCTATATTTTCATGGTAAAGTTTCTCAAAACCTATCTGATCAGATCATTCACCACTTTACATCTTTCCCATTACCTTGGGCATGAAGTTTACGCTTCCAGGAAGGAACACAAAGCTTCTTCCAATCTGTCCTTTGATTCAAGGGTTCCTAATCACTGTACTGTTGGGTAATCAGTGATTGTGGGATCATACAGATTACCATCATATCTCATTCCCTGAATCCCAGGTTGAAATGAATGTTTCAGTCCTGTACTTCTGGTGCGTATACTACAATGAAATTACCTATTGATACAGTGTCTCTCCTGTTAGGCTATATATTAGTTTCCTATTGCTGCTCTAAGAAACTGCCACAAATTTAGCAGCTAAATATAGCACAAATTTGTTATCTTTTAGTTCTGGAAGTGAAAATTCCAAAATCAGTCTCACTGGGCTAAAGTCAAGGTTTCAGGGCTGGTTCTTCTTGGACACACAAGGGAGAATCTATTTCCTTGCCTTTTTTAGATTTCATGCATTACCTGAACCTCTTCCTTCTGTAATTTCATCTCCCACTATTGGCTGATTCCACTGTCCCCTCCCCTTATAAGGACCCTTGTGATTATATTGAGCTCACCCAGATAATCCAGGAACTCTCCCTCTCTCAAAATCCTTACCTTAATCACATCTTCAAAGGCTCTGTAAACACTTGAAGTAACAAATTCTAAGGATTAGGCCAGAAACATCTTTAGGCACCTGTTGTTCAGGCTAGCACAGCCCATAAACATATTGATATCAGAGACCATGATGTATTCCCACATTGCACAGTCCCTGATACCTATTAAGCACTCAGAAAATATTTAAGGTAAATATGGGAAATCCAGAACTCTGGAGTTTTTTCTGAGACACATAATTCTAACATTTGGATTTCCTGTGGATCTCTTTTCAATTGTCTAGTTGTGTTTCATTTCTTTTTCTTTTGGTTTTCCATCATTTGGTCTTATTTCCTGGTATCACTAATAATACTTTTAGTGCATCCTGGCCTTTATTATGAGAGAGATAAAAATAACAAATTAGAGAGATAATGATAACATCTTCCTTCACAGGGGATGACTGTTTCTTCTGGAAAGCCATTAGAGCAGGGCAGATTACTTTAACCCAATCTAGGACTGTTCGAATTGAAGCTGGGTTTGTCTTTGTGGGGCCTGAGCTATTTCTATATCACTTTAATCCTAGGGCATAGCTTTGCAGGGTGCTTGGCAGGGCCTGCCAGACCTCTGCTCAGCTTTTCAACCTCTCAGCTAGTACTTTCTGCTACTCAGCCTCTTAGATTCTCAGCTGCTGCTAACAAAGCAGCAAATGCCTTGAGGTGAAAGATGGTGCCAAATGTGAGGCTCAACATTTTGGACTTTCTCTCCTGAATTTTAGTTCCTTAAATCCTCGCTGTCCTGGGTCTCAAATGCCTTCAAAAAAGATTTTTAGCAACAAAATCAAAAATGGACGAATTGTATAATATAAAACTTAAAAACTTCTGCATATTAAAGTAAATAACACAGGGAAAGGGCAACCTATGGAATGGGAGAAAGTAATTGTAAATCATATGTCGGATAAGTGTTAATATCCAGAATATATAAACAACCCCTACAAGTCAACAACAAAATAAGTAATCATGATTTTTAAAAAGGGCAAAGGACCTTAATAGATATTTCTCCAAATAATATATATAAATGGCCAAGAGACATTTGGAAAGATGTCCAATGTCACTAATCATTAGAGAAATGCAAATCAAAACCATAATGAGATATCAGCTCATACCCATTAGGATGGCCACTATCAAAAAAATAAAGTAATAATAAGTATTGGCAAAAATGTGGAAAAATCGGGATTGTTGTGCACTGCTGGTAGGAATGTAAGATGATGCATTTGCTATGAAAAACAGTATGGAGTTTCCTCAAGAAAGTAAAATTAAAATTACAGTATGATACAGCAATCCCTTTTCTGGGTACATATCCCAAAGAATTGAAAGCAGGATGTCAAAGAGATGTATGTACCCCCATGTTCAATGTAGCATTAATCACAACAGCCAAGAGGCAGAGAATCTCACATGTCCATCAAGGAATGAATGGGTAAAGGATATCTACATATATGATAGGGTGCAGGAAATGCTACCCCAGTGGCTTCCAGTTGTGTTTGCAATAAAAAAGTTTCTCATGAACCTATACCCTTTTATACACATCCAAACTAAATTTCTTTGATATAGTTCAGTGCTGCGGATGAAAAATCTAGACTCTGAAATAATTCATTCTTAGCCAAATTTGAGGACTATGACCCAGAGCTACACCCAAGAAGCCTTCTGCAAGTGGATTTGCAGTGGTGGAGTTAGTTTGGTTGTATACATTTTGGGGAGACAGGATCCCCAAGGTAGTCCTAAATCATCGCTTCTCGGCCTTTTGGCTAAGATCAAGTGTGTAGTCCTAAATCAATACGTGAAGGGCATACATTGGTTCAGCCCGAAAAGTGGATAGTCCTGAAGTGGGGGCTTATAAGTCATAGGTGGGTTTGGGGATTCATTAGATGACAATTGGCTGGAAGAGTTAAGCTTTGTCTAAAAGATTGGGTGTCAGAAGAGAGGAATATCTGAGTCAAGATAAGGATCTTCTGGGCAGTGCTTGTGGCTCAGTGGGTAGGGCGCCGGCCCCTTATACTGAGGGTGGCAGGTTCAAACCCGGCCCCAGTCAAACTGCAACAACAACAAAAAAATAGCTGGGTGTTATGGTGGGTGCCTGTAGTCCCAGCTACTCGGGAGGCTGAGGCAAGAGAATTGCCTAAGCCCAAGAGCTGGAGGTTGCTGTGAGCTGTGATGCCACTGCACTCTACTGAGGGCAACAAAGTGAGACTATATCTCAAAAAAAAAAAAAGAGGGTCTTCTATCTCTCGTGTGATGCTATGCCAGAATCAGGGTGGTGAGTAAGCCATACTATATTGAGTTAATACCCCCTGTTTAGTGAGATTTTATCATTTTATCATTTTAGACTCATAAGCCACCTTAGAAAGGAATTTGAGGGCAGAAGAAAAAGATCCAAGAACAGTCCTCAGTGCCAAGCAGAGTGGTTGGTACACAAATGACAAACACACTTGCTGAATGAGTAAATCAATAATTTTTTTTTCAATTGCTTTGTAATACTTCCCAGGAAAAGTATTTTCTCTTAGTTTTTCAGTAGGTGGCACTGTTTGCTAAAAAATAAGGGTTAAAAAAATTATTTAATAAAATGACTTTTCAAGTTGTGCCTTTCTTCAACCAGTGTTTTGTTGTCTTTTGTTTGTTTGTTTGTTTTTGGCCAGGGCTGGGTT
Organism: Arctocebus calabarensis; assembly: GCA_963573935.1. Taxonomy (NCBI): domain Eukaryota; kingdom Metazoa; phylum Chordata; class Mammalia; order Primates; family Lorisidae; genus Arctocebus; species Arctocebus calabarensis. The sequence continues at coordinate 3,608 of CAUYON010059354.1, read as the reverse complement.
TGACTCCACCACCTCTGGTATATGGGCCGGTGCCCTACTCCTTTGAGCCACAGGTGCCGCCCAGCCACAGACACCGCCCTCTTCAACCAGGGTTTAATCAGGACTTCCTCTGTTGGATATACCACGGTGACGAAAGTACTTCAGTGTCTGGTAAGAGACATTTTTAAGGTATTTTAGGGTCAGCAAAGTATAGTCAGTAGGTCAGTAAAAGTAAGTTTTATTACTTTTGTAAATAAAATTTTATTGGGATACGTGCATGCTTAGGTATCGTCATTTGCATATTGCCTACATTTGCATATTGTCTAAGGCTGCTTCACCCTACAATGGCCAAGTTGAGTAGTTACAACAGTGATGGTTTGGTCCACAAGCCTAAAATATTTATCTGGTCCTTTAAGAAAAAGGTTGCTGGCCTTGGTTTTAACTCCAAAAGAGAAAAAATGAAGGGGAAAAGTTTTTCTACTTAAGTTCCATAAAATAGGTTGAAATGATCTAATTTTTAAAAGTTGGTCAACATAACCTAATTTGAAAAGTATTGACTATCTTAGACAAATCTTTGTATCAAAATAATGGACAAGGACACTTCTAATAAGGAGGCAGCATGAAGTAGTTCAAATGAATCTATTTACATATGGCTAATAAAACTTTTTAAAGATCTGAAAGAGAATAAAAGCAGGCAGAAATCACAGAAGAATTTATTTGGCACTGATAAGGATTCCGAGTTGGTGGCTTTTTGCTTAAAGATGTCCCTTGCCGTTTCAGGCCCCGCTGTGAAACATTGCAGGCTTATTGGCTCAAGCTGTCAACAATCTAAGTTTAGGGAAGGGAAGCTATAAATTTGGGGGGAGGCAGGGATCCTGAAGCAATGAAACTACAAAATGGTGAAATCCAAAACTTGAGTACAAACTCTGCCCAAATCCCTGATTGACCACTTAACTACATGTAGAAGGCCTGGTGGAGTGACAGTCAGGAGTCCCTGAAAAATAGAACTGCACTTGGGGGGGATGTGTGAATTTACTGCTCTTTTGACTGCATTTATTTCACAACAGAGGTACAACTCATGTAACAGAAAGCCGAAGTCTTATTTGAGATAGAGAATAGAAGTAAGGTAGGCAAAGCAGCTTGGAATTAAAGGAATGACTGATAACAGAATTGTAGAGGGGTATAAACCCCACAATCTCAGTATGAACACTACACAGTCCTTAGCTAAATAAAAAACTGAGCAGAAATACAAACTGCCACACTCTAGTGAGGAGATGGAGTTTGAGTACAAGCAAGTTTACTTCTTTTATTTTATTTTATTTTTAGAGACAGAATCTCACTGTGTCACCCTCAGTACAGTGCTGAGGTGTCACAGCTCACAGCAACTGTCAGCTCTTGGGCTTAGGTGATTTTTCTTGCCCGAGTAGCTGGGACTACAGGCGACCGGCACAGCACCCAGCACAACGCCCAGCTATTTTTTGTTGTTGTTGCAGTTTAAACCCACCACCCTTGGTATATGGGGACAGCACCCTACTCACTGAGCCACAGGCGCTGCCCTACTTCTTTTCTTTTCTTTTCTTTTTTTGAGACAGAGTCTCAAGCTGTCACCCTCGGTAGAGTGCCGTAGTATCATAACTCACAGCAACCTCAAACTCCTGGGTGTAAGTGATTCTCTTGCCTTAGCCTCCCAAGTAGTGGGACTACAGGTGCCCACCACAATGCATAACACCCGGCTATTTTTTTTTTTTTCACATTGTCATTGTTTGAGCAGTCCTATGCCATCTTTGAACCTGCCAGCCTATGTGGCCAGCGCCCTACACACTACAGGTACCACCCATGTTCACTTCTTTTAAAAGCAAAAAAATACAATAATTCTTTGAAGAGCGTAATGGAATCCAGAGTGGCTAGATTGTATTATATACAATGTCCAGGACTTTTTTTTTTTTTCCATTTTTCTTTTTACTTTTTAGAGGCAAGATCTTGCTCTGTTTCCCAGGCTGGACTATAGTGGCATAGCTCATTGCAGGCTCAAACTCCTATGCTCAGTCAATCCTTCTGCCGCAGCCTCCTGAATAGCTGGGAATACCTGTGTGCACCACAGCGCCTAACTATTTTTTTCTTTTTTCTTTTTCTTTTTTTTAGAGATGGAGTCTTACTATGTTGCCCAAGCTGGTCTCAAACTCCTGGCCTCAAGTGATACTCCTGACTCGGCCTCCCAAATTACTGGAATTACAGGCACAAGCCACCATAACCTGGCTACAATGTCCAGTTTTAACCAGAAATTACTAGACTTTAAAAATGGAAAACAGAGAACTCTGACTCATTTTTTAAAAAGTCATACTAAGGCCCTATGAGTCCTCAAACCACCTTTCCATCTTCACCTGCTTCTGCTCACTCAAGTGAATCTCTGTTATAACTTAGCACCTTAAAAAAGAGCTTAGAGACGTCTCTTTCTGGAAGTGTCTTAGAGGCTGCTTCAGGGGATTAAAGACTCTCCTTCAGTGAGAGGATATCCCTGCCCAACTTTCATTTTTAATATGTTGGGCTTCCTGTTAATAATCTCTTAAAAAAGGTATTAGCTTCTAAACCTTAAAAATCATTATCCTAGCTATCATTAAGGGAGTCTTTTTCTCACCTAGCCACACTTTCTCTCCTTTACAAATTTGCATCTGTTATTTCCTATGCCTCTGATGCCATTTCCTCTTATTTTTGGTAAACTCCTTCCCCTTAAAATCCAGCTTCTGATGGGGTAGTGGTAGTGTAGGGCATCAAATCTCTTGTGAAATCTTTTCTTAGGACACCAATCTTTCTAGTCACTCTTCTCTCTGCATTCCTTTAGCCTCTATTCAGTCGCTCAAAGATTCAAGTATTTTTCCATTCTCTAGTTGTGCATTCTGTGACAACTGTGTGTCAAGAACTATGCTGGGTACCAGGGTACAAGGTTGATTGGCACATTCACTGGACCTGAGTTAGGTTCTCCTGCTTTGTGTTTCCATAGAATTCTGTTTTGCTTTGTATGGCACAGATCATACCTTACTTATTTTCTATTCCCTGCCTGACCATAAACAACTCTACCCTAGCTGCAAGAAAGGGCTTGCATCTATCTCGTTCTTCTCTCTATGCCAACCACGTGGTAGATGATCAAAAATTATTTCTTGAATAATTCTCCTTAAACTTGACACAGAGTTTGGTGAAGACGGCCATGAAGGAGCAACATATTATTGAATTATTGTGCATATTACTGATGGGAATATGAAAGTGGGAGTGGTTATTTCTACCCGATTTAACACTTCTCAAATGCATTATTTTGTTTTGGTCATTTATTTATTATTTATTTTGTAGAGACAGAGTCTCACTTTATCGCCCTCAGTAGAGTGCTGTGGCGTCACACAGCTCACAGCAACCTGCAACTCCTGGGCTTAGGCGATTCTCCTGCCTCAGCCTCCCGAGTAGCTGGGACTACAGGCGCCCGCCACAACGCCCGGCTATTTTTCTGTTTTACAGTTCGGCCGAGGCCAGGTTTGAACCTGCCACCTTTGGTATATGGGGCCGGCGCCTTACTCAATGAGCCACAGGCGTCGCCCTTGGTTATTTTTCTTGATGTCTCTGACCAATTTTGATTGAATTCA
>CAUYON010059353.1:0-27443 GCA_963573935.1 Arctocebus calabarensis | reverse complement strand
CCTCCAGCTCTTGGGCTCAAGCGATTCTCTTGCCTCAACCTCCCTAGTAGCTGGGACTACAGGCGCCCGCCACAGCGCCCGGCTATTTTTTTTGTTTTGCAGTTCGGCTGAGGCCGGGCTTGAACCCGCCACCTTCGGTATATAGGGCCGGCGCCCTACTCGCTGAGCCACAGGAGCCGCCCTGGCCATTTTATTTTGCTTTGGGAACCTCCTCACTAGTTATTTTACTTGGCCCACTCCTAGCCTCAATATACCACACATCCACCTTAAAAAAGTGTTTGGCCTAACTTACCAAGGGTGAGTGAAGATCTGGAAATGATTTGTTTAAGATAATCAACTCAAAATGCTTTATTAAAGGGGACATCGCCTCTCTGGGGTCTGATAATGCAGATGCCACCATTTCTGCTTTGATTCCAGTGAACTGTTATCGCTGATTTTATTAATTTAGTAATTACTAAATCTCCACTTCTCTAACAGCTTTTTTTTTTTTTTTTTTTTTTTTTTTTTGAGATAGAGTCTCAAGCTGTCACCCTCGGTAGAATGCTGTAGCATCATAGCTCACAGGAACCTCAAACTCATGGGTTTAAGAGATTCTCTTGCCTCAGCCTCCCAAGTAGCTGGGACTATAGGCACCCCACCACAACACCCGGCTATTTTTTGGTTGTAGTTGTCATTGTTTGGCAGGTCCGGGCTTGGTTCAATCCTACCAGCTTTGGTGTTTGTGGCTGGTGCCCCAGCCACTGAGCTACAGGCGCTGAGCCTTCTCTAATGGCCTTAGGGCTACTTTGCACCTTGGTTTGAGGCTGAAATGGATCCCAAACACCTTGATTCTTACTAGTCTGTGTCTAATCATTTGGCAGCCTAATTTATCTGGTGAAATGAAGGTTGAGGCAAGATGGTTATTTCCTGGCTGAAGTTCTAGCTTTTCTGAGCCCTTTTCTATTGGGGGCCAGGCTTCCTGCCCTACAGGGGATGATGGGAAACCAAGGAGCAGGGTGGAGGGAGCTGTGGGAAACCTTGTAAAGAATGTAGATATTAATGATTATTTTATTTGAGGCTAGAGCCACATTATAACCATAATAATAATATCTTACCTTTGTACAGCATTGAAGTATTTGCAAAGCCCTTTTACTTGTGTTATTTCATTTATTTCTGATTATGACTCTTGATTTTGTAATTGAAGAAACTGAGTCTAGGAGTGTCTAGGAGTGGCTTCTTCAAGGTCACATGGCTAGTGAGTTCCTGAGCTAGGACTCCACCCCAGTAGTCCTGACTCTATCAGGACTTCTTTTCAATATGGTACAGCACCTCTATTTAATGCCAAAATGGTCCTTTTTTCAAACAGATTGTTTTTCTTTATTTCTCCCATCTACTAACCCACGCCTCAACTCTCAGAGAGGCTTTTTTTTTTTTAAGACACAGTCTCAAGCTGTCACCCTGGGTAGAGTGCCATGGCATCACAGCTCACAGAAACCTCAAACTTGGCTCGGCACCTGTGGTTCAGCAGGCTAAGGCGCCAGCCACGTACACCTGAGCTGGCGGGTTCAAATCCAGCCCGGGCCCGCCAAACAACAATGACAGCTGCAACCAAAAAATGGCCGGGCGTTGTGGCAGGTGCCTGTGGTCCCAGCTACTTGGGAGGAGGAGGCAAGAGACTCGCTTGAGCCCAGGAATTGGAGGTTGCTGTGAGCTGTGGATGCCACGGCACTCTATCCAGGGTGACAGCTTGAGGCTCTGTCTCAAAAAAAAAAAAAAAAAAAAGAAACCTCAAACTTTTGAGCTCAAGCAATTCTCTTACCTCAGCCTTCCAAGTTGTTGGAACTACAGGCATTCGCCATAACGCTCGGCTACTTTTTGGTTGTAGTTGTCATTGTTGTTTGGCAGGCCCAGGCTGGATTCGAACTCGCCAGCTCCAATGTATGTGGCTGGCTCCCTAGACTTTTGAGCTACAGGCGCTGAGCCACAGAGAGGCATCTTGATGTAATGGGAAGGGTAGTGTTTTGGGGAGTTCTAAAAACCAGGCCCTACTCCTATGTTGTCAAATAGTTAGGAATGGGACCTCAAGCAAGCCCTGACATTTGACTGAGTAGAGCCAGCCTAATGTCAGTTACTGTGTTTTAGGTCTCCCCCACTCCTACTTAAATGTGGAAGACAATGTCCCTGCCCTACATCCCTCACAAGAACAACCCACAATCATCAAATGAAGTATGGATGGGAAAGAGTTTTATACAGCATAAACTCCTGGATTTATGCAACAGTGATTATCACCAGCCTCCCTCGGGGGTGACACTGGTCTGGGCCCTGCCCTCCTAAACCTTATCAGACATAGGAGGGCATGTGGGGGTCCTGGAGGCATTTAGGACCCAAACTAACCTCTGATTAAATCCGTAGGATAATTACTTTAATTCTCTACTGTGTTTTGCAATCAGAGGTCTTGTCTAACTGGTGAAATAGCCCAATCCTGTGACAAAAAAAAAAACCTCAGTGGTTTAGATCTTAAGAGTTAATCAGAATGAAGTAAATTTGAAGCTTGTTGTAGTCCATTCACTCTCTGCACCTCAGTCAGCTGAAGGTGAAGTCAGGTTTGGAGCTCATTCTAAGTTGCCTCCCCTTGAAAGAGGACCAGGGGAGTGAAAAGAGCTCTGCAAACTTGAAAGAGAAACTTATGTGTTACTCCATGTGCTCTCTAGTGTTTCACTTTATGTTCCAGGGGCAAGTGGGGTTGGAGGAGGATTCCTTGCCCCTATCTGCAAATCTCAAAGGCACAAACCTTGTTGCAAGCAGGGCTTCTGCCTTAAATGCATTCCAGCAGACCACAAAAGCTGGGGACTAAAAGTTCTGGCTCCCTGAGAACAAATGGCTGATGAAGGCCTGGTCTCTGCCCTCTCAGAGCCCTGGGTCTAGATGGGGAGACAGCATGTCTGGTTAAACTTAACTCTGTAAACAACCAACAACCTTTCTGGACTTTATAGCCAGAGGAGGAAAAATGAGGAAGGGGGCTTCAATCACCCCAGAGGCCTCACCAGGTCAAGCCCCTCATCTTGCTGACCACTCCCCTCTCCCCTAAGACTCCTAGCTTCTCAACAGTTCTTAAGCATACAGTGCTAGAGGTGGGAAGGGGCTCTAAGAAATTATCTGCCCTCCTGAAAAACTGACCATGGCTGATCCACTGCTGACAAAATCTAGTCCATGTGCTTTCCTCTAACTTCCAGGGCCTCCCTGATCCGTTCCTGCCTCCTTTCCTTCCCTGCCCCTCACAAGCCCCCTGTTCTAAACAAACCGGATCTCTTGCCATTCCTTGCACAAGATGTGCACTTTCTCCACTTTGCTCCCTTAGCTTTTTATATGTTCTTCTTTGCTTATTGAAATCTCATTCAACCATTACTCAAGCTCTTTCATGCCCCCTTCTCTGACTCCCACACCCTCCCCATGGAAGTTAACTGCTCCTCTGGGGTACCCCATAGGTATTTAGCTTGCTCCTTTAGTTAGCACTTCTACACTCTGTTTCTCCAACTAGATCAGTGGTTCTCAACGTTCCTAATACTGCGGCCCTTTAATACAGTTCATGTGGGTGGCAACCCACAGGTTAAGAACTGCTGAACTAGATCTTTAGTTCCTAGGATGAAGGGACTCAATATTTCTCATCTGTGTGTCACAGTGTCCTTCCTCTCCTCCCAAGATTTCCCACTTTGACATGGAGTAGGACCTCTAGAAATGTTTCTTAAGGCTTGGCACCTGTAGCTCAGCGGCTGGGGCGCCAGCCACATAGACCAGAGTTGGCGGGTTCAAACCCAGCCCGAGCCTGCCAAACAACAACGACAACTACAACAACAAAAAAACAAACAAATAAAAAAAAATAGCCGGGCATTGTGGCAGGTGCCTATAGTCCCAGTTACTCGGGAGGCTGAGGCAAGAGAATCGCCTAAACCCAAGAGCAGGAGGTTGCTGTGAGCTGTGAAGCCATGGCACCATACCGAGAGCGACAAAGTGAGACTCTGTCTCTTAAAAAAAAAAAAAAGTTACTTCTAACGAATGACTGGATGATCCAATCCATTCCTCTCTTATTTTATTGTGGGGAAGCTGATGCCCTTCTTGCCAAAGACTCATTTTTTTTTTTTTTTTGAGACAGAGCCTCAAGCTGTCACCCTGGATAGAGTGCAACCTCCAATTCCTGGGCGCAAGCGAGTCTCTTGCCTCCACCTCCCAAGTAGCTGGGACTACAGGCACCCACCACAACGCCCGGCCATTTTTTGGTTACTGCCGTCATTGTTGTTTAGCGGGCCCGGGCTGGATTGGAACCCACCAGCTTAGGTGTACGTGCTGGCGCCTTAGCCCGTTGAGCCACAGGCGCCGAGTCCAAAGACTCATTTTTAAGTCTTGATCTCTTTTAGTCTTTCTCTTCTCATTTAGGGATTATGCACACAGTCTCTGATCTGAAGTTAGAAAGATGTCTGAATCCTGGGTCCACCACTTCCTAGAGACATCACCTTGGACACTCAACTTTTCTGCAAGTCTCAGTTTCCTCATTTATAAAATGGGAGCTAATAACTATTTCTAAAAATATTCTTGTGTGTTAGTGCTTTAAATAGTGCCTGGCATCTAGTAGATGCTCCATAGTAGTCTTTTGTATAAAACTTAAGGGGGGCCAGGTGTGGTGGCTCACACCTGTAATCCTAGCACTTTAGGAGGCTGAGGCAGGAGGATTGCTTGAGGCCAAGAGTTTGAGACTAGCCTGAGCACAAGTAATACCCTATCTCTACAAAAAAAAAAAAAAAAAAAGAAAGAAAGAAAGAAAGAAAGAAAGAAAGAAAGAAAGAAAGAAAGAAAGAAAGAAAGAAAGAAAGAAAGAAAGAAAAGAAAGACAGGAAAACTATCTGGGTGTAGTGGCACACACCATTAATCCCAGCTCCTGGGGAGGCTGAGGCAGGACTCACTGGAACCCAAGAGTTTGAGTTTGTAGGGTGCTGAGCTATGATGACTCCACTACACTCTAGCCCCGTGACAAACCTAAGGGATTTTTAAAGAATTCAGAATTTGCCTGAGGTGGTGGCTCATGCTTATAATCCTAGCACTCTGGGAGGCCGAGGTGGGTGGATTGCCCTGAGCTCACAGGTTCAAGACCAGCCTGAGCAAGAGTGAGACACCCTCTCCTCCCACCCCGTTCTCTACTAAAAAAATGCAAAAAACTTGCTCAGGGCACTGAGCCCATAGCACAGTGGTTACAATACCGGCCACATGTACTGAGGGTGGCGGGTTCGAGCCCAGCCCAGGCCAGCTAAACAACAATGACAACTGCAACAAAAAAAATAGCCAGGGGCTGGGCAAGGTGGCTCACGCCTGTAATCCTAGCACTTGGGAGGCTAAGGCAGGTGGATTGCCTGAGCTCACAGGTTCAGGACCAGCCTGAGCCAGAGTGAGACCCCATCTCTAAAAATAGCTGGGCATTGTGGCAGGTGCCTATAGTCCCAGCTACTTAGGAGGCTGAGGCAAGAGAATTGTTTAAGCCCAAGAGTTGGAAGTTGCTGTGAGCTGTAATGCCATAGCACTCTACTGAGGGAGACATAATGAGACTCTTATCTCAAAAAAAAAAACAAAAAACCTGAATCAAGAGGACTTCTTGAGTCCAAGAGTTGGAGGTTGCTGTGAGCTATGATGTCGCCATGGCACTCTACCCAGGGTGACAGCTTGAGATTCTGTCTCAAAAAAAAAAAAAATTCAGAACTTAAGAGCACCTTCTTCACTCAAGCCTGGGAATAAAAGTCATAATACAAAAATAAAGAAAAAGAGGTGTATTTTTGGCTAGAGTAATGGAATAAAATTTAGCAAGAACTTTCAGTAAAACTATTACTTCTTCCATCAAAGAGGCTAAAGAATATTGAAATGGCATCCAATTCACTGGCCCACATCAGTGAGTGCTCATCAAGTGTGGCTGTGTCCCTCTTGCTGTGATGGTAATTCTATGAAGGCTTAAGGATGTTGACACAAACTGAGGTGCCTTGCTAAACCCACATATACCATTCTTGAGCCTATCCATGTGTCAATACCTGAGATCCCCTCCACCTTGCCAAATCCTTCAAGCCCCACTTCCATGAAGCTTTGTGCTAATGCTTTTGCCCTGAAAAGCTCTCCCATCCTGTCCCTGGTCCCTGAGCTCTTGGCCCATAGGTAAGTACTGCACAGTTTAGCACTTAGCTCTCTTTTGTGCTCTGTGCCTTCATTAGACCACTGCATCAGAGAGCAGGCATCTTTCTTAGTCATAGAAAGCAGCATTCCCCATAATGCCTGGCAATGTTTGAGCAGATAGTAGTCCATGAACCCTTTAAGACTGACCTACAAGCCAGCATTAATGGGGAGAAATGGGGGCACAAGTCCCTTTGAGTCATGCCCACCATGCCTTGTACCAAGCCTCCATATTCCCACATACCACACTTCCTAAACTACCCACCCACCCACAAAATACCCTGCTTTTTCAGTAGCCATTCTTCTTAGAATTTGTAAGAGTCTGGACAGCAAGGGCCATGTTTTACTGTGTCTGCCACATGGCCCAGCTTAGAGCTTCCAACATTAACAGCACAGAGTAAGCACATAGTTTTGCTGCTATAGATAACTCAGTAAAGATATCACTCTTATTTCGGGTTTGTGTATGTGTGTTTATTTGTATTCATGTGTGTCTGTTCTTGCTCAATGAACTCCAAGGGGCTCCAGAGGGGAGAAGTTGTCCATTTTGTGATGAAAGTCAGAAGACAACTAAAATCAAGTTAAAGCCTGGGATTTGGATTTTTTTTTTTTTTTATAATCCGGGGGATAAATGTTCTGCCTTCAGTACACATCTATACTCTTACACCATGTTTTCTCAAAGTTTAATATACATCAGAATCACCAGAGAGAGCTTACTAAAATTCAGATTTCAAGGCACCCTCCCATTCAAGTTTTTATTGGATAGGTATGGGGTAGTGTTTCATTTTCTGCATTGCTAACAATCCCCACAGGAAATTCTACAACCAGCGAGTTCTTGGACTACATCTTCAAAGTCACTGAGAATTGTTTCCATTTTCATCTTCACCAGAGATATCCAAACTTTTCACTACCAAGGTTTTTATTATTTCTTTCCCTTTGTGAGTTCCTTTTATTTTATTTTATTTTTATTTGTATATATATATTTTTTTGAGACAGAGCCTCAAGCTGTCACCCTGGATAGAGTGCCATGGCATTACAGCTCACAGCAACCTCCAATTCCTAGGCTCAAGTGAGCCTGCTGCCTCTGCTTCCAAGTAGCTGGGACTACAGGCGCTTGCCACAGCGCCTAGCCATTTTTTTTTTTTTTTTTTTTTTTGGTTGCAGCCGTCATTGTTGTTTGGTGGGGGCGGGCTGGATTTTAACCCACCATCTCAGGAGTACCTGGCTGTCGTCTTAGCCCATTGAGCCACAGGTTCTGAGCCAGGTTATAGCCTTCGTATGAAAGCTATAACAATAACTAAGAAAATGCCATGAAGGCTAAGTTAACCAGTTCGGTGAAAATATTTCAGACTATATATGGAACCAGTGCATTGTACCCTATGATTGCATCATTGTACACAGCCATGATTTAATTAAAAAAAAAAAAGAGTCTAAAGATAAATTGAGTTATAGCCATGCCCTGCTTAGCATCCCCAGGCCAATGTCTCTCTATGGCTCTTAGGAATCCCAGAGCAGTGTTACCCCACTGAGGCTTCCAGCCTACCCTAGCCCTGCCCCCGGCCACTCTGGTCCTCCTGGGGGGGCAGCCCTGGCTCGTAATTGCAGCTCTCAGGACACCGTGTGGGCTGTGCTCCTAGAACTGCCTACCCCGTCCCCTCCACACCTCTCTCCCAGCCATCACACCTTTGCATTCTGCCCATCCTGACCTCGTGTGGCTGTTCCAACACCACATCACTGGAAGCCACCGACTCCAGCACCCATCTCCTCCCTCCCGTTTCAAGCTGTAGGCATCCCACAAATATTCATTCAGGAATGGTTTCTGCTGCTTTTCATGTGAAAGGGACCCTCCGTAATCACCCCACCAGATTCTTTTGGGCTAGATGCCAAAACTCCTGTTTCCTCGGCCAAAGTGCAGTGCCCTGATCACAGCTCACTGCAGCTTTGAACTTCTGGGCTCAAGAGAAGCCTCTCATCTCAGCCTCCTTAGTAGTAGTTGGGACTACAGGCCAGCTGTGCCTGGCTGTTTTATTTTATTTTAGTATTTTATTTTACTGTGGTTCTTGTTTCTCATTTTGTTTTGTTTTTCCCAGAGTCAAGGTCTAGCTATGTTGCCCAGGGCTGATCTCCAACTCGGGGGCTCAAGCTGTCCTCCTGCCTCAGCATTATAAGTAGGTAGGACTACAGGCATGAGCCACCATGCCCAGCATCCTATGTATTTTTGACACATTCTTTTCTATATTAGGGGCCTGGAAAATATGACTGAGGAAGAGAAAACTGACAATGTCTCTCTAAACATTCCTTTTCCTCAGCATAGAATGCGTCCCTTGATGTCATTGTCACAGTGACAGGAGGAGTTTGTTAAACTTCAAAGGGATGCCTGTTTGCTGGAAAGCCTTTAAAGATAAGAAGGCAAGTGGCCCTTGTGTGACAGGGGTAAGGTTTGATCCTGTAGGAAATAAACTCAGCTGACACTTTCTGAGCAGTGCTTCTATTCCCTTTTATTCTGGCCATATCTAGTCAGTGTCCATGGACTATCATTCCTTCTTTAACAGCAGGGAAACTGAGGTTTGGATAAAGTGAGCAGTACGCTAGAGATCATTCAGGGTAGGGGCGGAATTGGGTTTGGGGTGAGGTCAGCCCACCTGGGACAGCTATTTTGAATTATTACACTAGAAACCTATGAGAGTGTGCAGAGGGAGCAGAATTGCAAGTCACAGGTGCCGTAGAGAGGTTCTCTTATTCAGGGCCCAGCAAGCATAATCTTTCTCTGGTGCCTCAACACACCCTAAGACATTCCCTGGGAAGCTGTGACTTATTCATTCTCAGCTAATCTCCTGCCCATGCCCCAAGTAAAAGCACTTCTAAAGGCCACCAGGGTCCCAAGGATAATGGTGTGAAAGAGCCTTTCAAAGTGATATGGATTTAGCCAGAAATTTTCATTTGCGGTTACTGAAGTCAGCATATACCAGTGACAAAGCTAAAACTAAACTTTGAATAAAGCTAAAACTAACTGGGCAAGCCAGTCAAAGGCTCTATTTTTATTTATTTATTTATTTTTGAAACAGACTCTCACTCAGTCACCCTGGGATAGAGTGCTGTGACATCACAGCTCACAGCGACCTCAAACTTTTGGGCTCAAGCGATCCTCTTGCCTCAGCCTCCTGAGTAGCTGACACTACAGGTGCCTGCCACAACGCCCAGCTAGTTTTTCTAGTTTTGGTGTAGACAGGGTCTCACATTGCTCAGGATGGTCTCGAACTCCTGAGCTCAGGCGATCCACCCACCTCAGCATCCCAGATTATTGGGATTACAGGTGTGAGCCACCTGTATTTCTCATTCACGTCAGACATTGAAAGGTAGGACACCATACTCCATGCTCCATCATTTCCCAGGAAGTTAGGACAGATACATTTGGGGTAAATGAAGGCAGTGTCAGGACACTGGGTTTCTAGTCCCAGTTCAAACACAACTATTCATGTGAATCTGAGCAAGGCACTGGTGGTGGTCCCCAGCTTCTCCTCTGACTTTCACCAGGGCCCCATCCTCTTGGAAGTCTTCCATGATGGCCTAAGGCTGGGATCCACCACTGTGTGGCCCTTGTCTACCTACTTCTCTAATTTCTTTTCTAGGAACTTGTTTCCATTAGGGATTCTTTCTTATGACTGCAGCCCCCAAGGCCCGGCACATGACAGCGGCCTACATCAGTCAGCTGGGGCTGCCATAACAAAGCCACACAGCCCTGGTGCCTTACACAAGAGGAGGTTATTGACCCACAGTCCCAGAGGCTGGAAGTCCAAGAGCAAGGTGCTGGCAGGTTGGTTTCTTCTGAAACCTCCTTCCTTGGCTATAGATGACAGCCTTGTCCCTGTTCCCTCACATGGTCTGCCTGTCTTCTTACAAGGACATCAGTCAGGTTGGATTATGTCACCCTGTTTCACCTGAATTTCTTCTTTAAAGTTCCTTTCTCCAAATAAGGTCACAGCCTGAGGTACTGGGAGTTGGAACTTCAGCATATGAATTTGAAGGGTCTTAATTCAACCCATTATAGCCCAACCTCATTTCAAGTGAACATACTAAATATCAGCCTATGGTTTTAATGGAGTGATGTTGAAATGAAATCTGAATTGAAGCTGTGGGTTAGCCTCAGCCCATTTAGCTCTCAGCTTTAGCTCTCCTCTGCCCATTTATATCTGGGAGTCTAGAAGACTCTCAGGAGATCTTAGGAAACCTCCCAAAGAAGAGTGTTTACATCATAGCTGGCCACCACTACTGCTGCTCCCTCCTGACAACAGGGTCCCTCTGTCCCCCAGGCACAGACACAGAAGTAGAAGGGCCCTGCCCCCAGCTCTATGCCCCGCCCCCAGCCAGTCCACTGCCTCCTGAGCCCACATCTCTTTGGCTGACACCCCAGTACTTATCAAGACCATTTTCAAAATGACTCCCTCCCAGCTTCATTTTAGGGCCAAATCTCCAAGACCCTTAGACCCCCACTACAGACAGAACAAATATTCTTATCTCTGCTATTTGCAGAATTGGATTTTTTTTTGAAGTTTTTGGCCAGGGCCGGGTCTGAACCCACCACCTCCGGTATATGGGGCTGGTGCCCTACTCCTTTAAGCCACAGGCACTGCCCAATTTCTTCTTTTTTTTTTTTAAGTTTGAAATCTAATGGCACAGATGCCCTCTGAGCTTCTGTATATCTTGGAAATTCTGAAGCTAATTAAAAATGGTGAAATTTCTTTTCTCCACAAAGAATTTGAGGCTCTGCTTTCTTAAGGTTATAAGCACATTTTCCTTTGCAGATAAGAGGTGTGACTGCAAACAAGGGTGCTGGACGGAGTTTAATACTGTTACACAGGAACAAGAAGGCCAGAGCTGACCAGAGCACAGGCAGGTGCCGACATACAGACGGGGCTAGAGCAAACCGTGCTTCCAAGTGGATAAGTTTCTGAAATTATGTCTGGAAATTTTAACAGAAGTTATTATTGCATAGTTGTGTCCTCATCTCAGGGGTTATATTCTAAAACCCCAGGGAATGCCTGAGAACACCAAACCCCAAATACACTAAGCTACACAACACACTTTACAGACATACCTGTGATAAAGTTTAATGTATAAGTTAGGCACGGTTAGAGGTTAACAAGAATAGCTAATAATAAAATAGAATCATCATAATAATACACGCTAATAAAGTTATGTGAATGTGGTTTGTCTCTCAAATAAATCATGCTGTACTCACTACTGTCTGGTAATTATCAAAATGTACAAGAAAAAGTAACATAATACCCATTATTAACCCTGAAGTATTTATTCCCACAAGACTGTCCTTATCTTAAATAATGTTTAATACCTTGAAGGAATATGTTTTGAAAAACAGCTATGCTATTAATACAAAGATACCACGAGAAATGGCAACTTCTTTGGTATTTTCATTTCCCGCAGAGAGAAAAATGGGCAGATACAGTTGGAAAAATATTAAGCTTCACAACCTCACAAGGTCCTTCATCATACAGAAGTACAGCTTCACCAGAAAGTTAAAAGCCTCTGCCATGATTCTCTAAAATCATCACGTTAAGTTCAGCACTAGCCCTGGTATTTAGGTGTGACCCTCTCTATTGCTACTCATTTTGGGGAGTAGAAGGTCAGGGGCCTTACAGAGGTTACAGAAGCACTATGAGTGGAAGAAAAGGGTCAGAGACATGGCCTCCCCAAATAACAATTTGAAATGGCAGTAGCATCCTGACGTGGCAGAGCCTCATGCCACACTGTCTTCAAAATGCTGGGACCAGGAAAAGAGAGAAACAGGGTGATTACTGACCATAGGTCCCTGTGGCCCAGTGTACCCTGTGTGTGACTCCACCCCAAACACCTGACTCCTTCTCACCACCGTACACTGCCAGATTGCAGTGAAGCTGATAGAGAAGGGAAGGTGTAACCAAGAGGGGAAATTTTGAGAAAGGCCATGTGTGCAGAACCCCCATGACCGCCAAGTTCACAGCAGACACAGGAAGCAGGAAAGACCCTGGAGCTCTTCACGTCCTCCCCCAGTGGGCAGGAGGGCTGAGGGCTGGGGCATACTATGCAGCGAGAGTTCATGCTCCCACCAGCCCACCACCTACCAGCTCTCCAGGGGAATCAATGGGTATTTTATCTTTTCTCTGTCCCGAATAGAGGTGGATTTGAGGACAGAGGTTGGAAAGTATTGCTGAGGAGACAAGGCTAAAACAAGGGAGTTGAATAGCCAGCTGTCCCAGATGAAAGGCATCGGAATTTCATGCCAAAGTTAGGGCGGCGCATGACCATTTGTGCCAGGCCATCCCTCAACTGTCAGGCAGCTCTTAACAGACTAACAGCAGCGGCATCAACAAGGTGCACATAGGAAGGCTGGTGCTCCATCCTGGGGCTGGCCGTGCTCTGAGAACCTTGGGAGAGACGGGCAGAGAAGAGGGTGCCTTCAACTAAAGCTTCAAAGGGAGAAGAATTACAGAATTCAGGAAGAAGGTCAGAGGAAATAAAAGGTTCCCACCGAGCTCCTCAAATAAAGCAAAAGCAAGAGGCAAATAAAGAGCGAGTCATTCATGCAAAAGTAGTAATGGGGGAGGACAGAAAGGGCAGAGTGGACAGAGACACAGACCCCATCCTGCAATGCAATACGGAGCAGCACACTGAAGCCATCCCCAGAATGAGAAATGGATTTCAATAAAACAGAGCTGAAAGAGAAAAACAAAATGACAGGTAAATGGCAGCGCTTTGGAAACAAACTGAGGACCACAGACCCATGTCAGAACAGGTCAAGAAACAAACCCACAAACACACAAAACAAAACAAAACAAAAAAGCCACAGTAGAAACAGTAGGACACAGAATAGACAATGCCAAAAAAATATGAGCTTAGAGGAAAAGTTACACGTCTTCACAGGGAATAAGGGGAATAAAACGGATCATTACATATTCAAACCAAAACGGGGGGAAAAAAGAAAGAAAACTCACTTTGCATATATAAATAGACCCTGTTCGTGAAGGTGAGAAATGAATTTTCAGAAGGTAAATGTTATAACTCATGAATTTGTAAATTTAACAAAGTAATTACAGTATGAAAATTGGGGGAAAGGGAAGGTCGCACGCAGAATGAATTTTCACGTCCTAGTCAACATCTTTCAATTTGCTCTTATTGGGTCTCTGGATACTGGTCTGAGCCGATAAATATTAAAGCACATTACACAAAGTTATATAAGGAATCTGCTTAAAGACTTAAAAACAAAAGAAGCTAATATATTGGGGTTTGAGGTAAGTAGAGAATTAATAGAAGCTGTCAGGTTGATAAAATGTAAAATATACTTGCGGTTATTTTACCTAAAACTATTATATATAGATAAGCACTTAAACACATAAAAGCAGTAAATCTTTAATTTTAACAAAATACATCACATACATCAAACGGAGATGAATAAAAGAGCCTCAAAACAGGATGCAAAAGAAATATTAACCACACAAATTATATATAATAATATATATTATACATACATTATGCATGTATATTTATATTATAGATACGTACATATATACACGTATATATGTATGTATGTATATATATATGTACGTATGTATCTATAATATAAATGCATGTCCAGGATAAACCTAAAACAAAATACCTCAAAAGGTTAAAAATAAAATTATGAGTTTAAAATAAGAAATATACATCTCGGTCTCCATCCCTTGATTCCAGACACAGAATTCCTAGGACCCTCATAAATTCCTGAGTGCAAGGGCGCTTGGAGCATCTTCTGTTCTCATGTTTGATCTTTGCCTGAGTTCCTGGCACGGAGCTCCTAATCTCTTGGCTTTTCTGGGGCCACAGGAGCATCTTTGCTCTGATGATGGAGTCCTGGCATGAGCCTGGATGGGGGCTGGTCACCAGGAAGACCAAGCCATGGTGAGAAGTGAGGCGCTTTCTGCCCACGGGAGCCTGAGTGAGTAATCGCTAGTGCCTATGCACTGAAACCTTCATAAAAGCTCCTGAGGACAGGTTCAGGGAGCCCCAGGTTGGTGAGCACACCCAGAGAGGTCGCGGGAGCTTTGTCTACTCACCACCCCTCTCTCCCTGCATTCTTCCATGCGGCTGTCCCTGAGTTATATCCTTTATAATAAATGGGAAATATAAGTGAAGTGTACCCCTGAGTTCTATGACCTGGTCTGTGAAATGGCTGAACTCAGGAGGGAATCACGGGAACCTCTGATATGTGGGTTTCCTGGGGACCACTTGAGATTGGCATTTGAAGTGGGGGGCAGTCACCTGAGGGCTTGGTGCTAACTCCACCTAGTGGTGGAACTGAATACGACATCCAGGTGTCAGAGAACTAGTTGTCCTGGGACAAAAACTGGTGGAGACCAGAGAGCTGTGTGAGCATAAGGACATGCAGGGCAGGCTGCTGCTCAGAAAAAAAAACAAAAACAAAAAACAAAAAAACAGTGGGGCTGATTTTAAAAGCAGAAAGTGTGACTTCAAGGTAAATATTTAAAATAGAATTAAAACCCGGTATTAATCCTTAAATGTCATATAGTAAATGGAGGGCAATTGCAGAGAAGGGCCGCCAACCGGGAGTGTCCCCACCCCAGCCCCCACCAGGCCCTGACAGACCAGGAACACTGGCAGTGAGGAGGAACCTCCCAAGGGTGGGTCAAGGTCATATGCGAGTCATGTCCATTATTTCACTTCTGAGAAACACACCTGGTTGGCAGTATCCTTCTGCATCACCGGTGCAAGTTTTACCTTGCTCAGCTGATGGGTGTTGCTGGGAGAGCTTCATTTGTTTCTGTCTGTGTGGATTTTACATTTCTTGATTTCTGTGTATTCCAAAACTTCCGTAATGACCCAAATATACAGAGAAGGACCCATACACACTGACCACATTTTAAAATGACCTCAAAATGCCTCAGTAAATTACAAATATTAGTAATAGTACAGAAGACAGTGTGCTCAAAGGGCAATGTAATAAAATGAGAAATTTTAAGTTAAAATATGCTGAAATTTGAAACGCTCAGAAAAGTTCCCTTCAATCTGGTCTAAGTGCAGTGGTATTTACGTCCAACCACCTACAGGTTTCTTTGGTCCTTCTTCATTCCCACAGCTTCACTTGAACAGGCCTAGAATAAATGTTCAAAGAAGGCATCAACATTCAAAACTGAACTTACAGACTATCTAGATAATAATCAAGACAATACATACCAAACATATGAACTGCTGTTAATGCTTTGATCTGAATACAATTCAGAGCCAAAAGTGCTTACATGGTTAAATAAGAATGGAAATAGTTCAACATCTACTGAATAAGTCAGAAAAATAACAAAAGTAGAAAAGAAACTACAATGTGGATGAAACTTGAGGACATGAGGCTGTGCAAGACAAGCTGGTCACGAAGAGCTAATGCTGTACCAGTCCACGTGGGGGAGGTCCCCAGAGAAACAAATCTGCAGAGACAGAAAATGGAATGGTGGGGGCCAGGGGCTGAGGGGAGAGGGAACTGAGGGGTCAGTGTTTCATGGGTGCAGAGTTTCGTTTTGGAGATGAAAAAATCCCAGAGATGGATGGTCGTGACGGCTGTGCTGATCCCACTGAACTGGACACTTAAACGGTAAATTTTACGCTATGTGTATTTGTCACAACTATTTGTCACAATTAAAAATACATATTTTTTCAAAAGAAGAGGATAGAAATATTAAAAATAAAAGCAGACATTTAAGCACTACAAAATGTAAAGGCAAAACTTGTTGATGTGATGTCCTTAGAGGGTGAGCTCACGGATTGCTAACACAGCAGCAGAGGGAGTGGTAACAGGCTGTCAGCAGGAAAAAACGACTATGTTTACGACAGAGCGTAAGATTTAAAATGAGCCAGTGGAGAGACAGACAAGAAGAGGTGGGGAAGGAGGGTGAAATGAGATGGGCCTGTGGCACGTCCAGCATTCCTGAGACTCCCACGGGGGTGTGCTGAGGGCACAGAGAGTCCTACAGGCAGAGTCTCTGGAGGCCAAGACTCTAGGACCCCTTCCTCAGTTTAAGACCAATTATGACATTTACAGGTCAAACCTACGTGCAGATGAAGTAAACAATAATTATTCAGAGAAGGATCTGTAAGGTCAGACTGGGAACGGTTTACACCACAAAGAAGGAGGCGATGAGAGAGAAATTAAATTGGGTGAGGCCTACACTTCACGAGGGCTGCAGTTGAAGCTTCTGGACTTCTTTTTTCCAACCAGTCTGTGGTCCTGGTGAAAGGTGACTAGCTGTGTGTGACCTAGAGGTCTGTCTTGCCTTGTTTGCCCCACTGGTTCCCAGTGCCCAGGGGAAAGGCTGAGCCACGTTTCAGTCCCCTGGAGCCAGGCTGGGGAAGGCAGCACTTCTCACAGTGATGTGACTGTTAACCAGGGAGGTCTGGGCCAGCTCAGGGCTACACAGATCCACAGCCAGTTCCTCAAACTCATGAGTAAGTCTAAGGGTCCACTGTCTAAACATAGTTTAAAAAACCAAACCAATAAGCGCAGAAAAAAGGAAGAATGCATACAAGAAGAAAGGAAAAACAAATGGAGAAATAATCAAAAACACACAGGAAATTAAAAATCTGCAGTGCCTATATTCCAAAGCTGTGGAACTATGTTTAAAAGTGGATGCAATTAATTTTATTTAAAAGATGTGTGAGTGAAATCAATGTCAAAGTGCTCAGGACCTGCTCAACGGGAGGGTCCAGAAACACGCCAGAGCACACCCAGACAGCCCCAGGTGGCTCTTCTGTACTTCAGCAGAAAATGGTTCTAAACTTGTAAAACCAATTATGGTAGAACTCCGTAAGTTGACCACCAAATTGTAGCAAACTGGTCAACACACAGGGGTGGTGACTATAAGGAATAGGTACTGATATACACATGTGGTGCATGTCCAGTCTATAAAAATTAGGTCAACTTAAGGAGGTGGTCAGTATCGGGAGAATAGTGGTTTTTGTAAGTTTTTATTTTTTAGGTAAGCTTAAATTAAATCTAGATGAAATAGAACACAAAAGCAAGCTATTGAATAACTAACATCAATTATGAATATTGAATATTGGTAGCTAGCTTCCCAGGGATTACATCAGGAATATAATGATTCGGTTGTATGGATCCTATGAATATAATCAAACATACTCCTAAAGCAAAGAGAAAAACGTTCTGATAATTCTTACGGATACTGAGAAGGTTTTGCCAAAAACCTAAGTGCTACATTTTTCCTAGAAAGTCTTAATAATTTGAAAACACACAGATAGGTTCTTTTAATATGGCAAAAGTGAAATGGAAAAGTGTTAAAGCATCCGTTCACATTAAGGACAACATGAGCAGGCTGTGTGAACTGCTGCTGTTTCACACTGTTCTCAGCTGCAACTGAGATAAAAAGGAAAAATAGGAGAGGTATTAGAAAGGAAGAGCCAAAAGAAAATCTCAGAAACAATAAGAAACCAAGATTATTGTGATTAATTGTAACACTATAACTACTTACCTGTACATCCAGTGAGATAATAAAGCAGAATAAACCATCCCGTTGAAAATGGAAGCCAAACAATGAAACATCTAGACATTAGAATTCCTAGGACTTGAACAAAACCAGAAAACTCCACTGAGTGCCATAAAATCAGACGTGAAAACAAGCCTAGATTGTAGTGATCCTGACTTGAGCAGGAAGACTCAATAAATGTACAAATTTATCATGCCCCCAATTTATAAAAATTACACACATGAGGAAGAGGAGACAGTTGAGGGGTGCGGATGTGCAAATACTAATATTAGTGTGAAGGAAGCTTTAGAAATGAAAGGCTTTCATCAATCAATAAATAGAACAGAAATAGAACCAAACACACAAAGAAACATATACATATATGTATGTATGGCATTTTGAACATGTAGGGAGAAGATTATAATTGTAGTACAGAAATGCATTTATTCTATATTTGTTGGCACAACTGAACACCATTTTGGGGGGGATGGAAATGGATTTTTACCTCTAATTCCTGCCATTAATGAATTACAGGGAGTTAGAAGATATAAAGGTAAACAAATGAAACCATAAAGTTTAAGAAGAAAATATGAGTAAGTTTATTTATAATCTCAGAATGGGGAAGGCTTTGTAAAACTGGAAACAAACCCAAGGATCTACAAAGGAAAACATGGATAAATTGGCAACATAAAAATTTAAACTTTCTCTACGCCAATAAATAAGCAAATCAATAGATAACATTAAAAGACAAATGACAAACAGAAATATTTTTAGGCCATAAGACAAAAATATCCCAAAGTGTACACATTAAGAAAAATCCAAATCATCCAATTAAAAACTGAGTAAAAGACATAAATTTAAGAAAACTTAAATTACAAAAAAACACTTCAAAAGATGTTCCACTTCACTCACAATCAAACTAAAATCAGAACAATATTCCTAAATATCATTTTTCACCAATTAGATTGGGGAAAAAAATAAGTTTGAAAATTCCCCGTACTAAAGCTGACAAGCTGGCCCTCTCACTGTACTCTTCGTGGGGTTATATCCATCGATCTGCTTTTGCAAGATGATCTGGCAATATCTATCAAAAATGTAAATGCACATAACCTTAAATCCAGCAATTCCAAGTTGAAATTAAAACCAAGATATAGTCACAAAATATGCCAAGATATATGTACAAGGATGCTAATTATAGATTTGCATACAAAAACAAAACCTGGCATTGTTCACCAATGAGAGACTATTCATGTAAACCACGGTGCTTTGAGACGGTGGAGCACTACACAGCTATTAAGAGCGATGAGGTAGATCTTTATATGTTATTATGGGAAGATCTCTGAGGACAAAGCACTACGCGAAGCAAGCAAGGTACAGAGCGCTGTGCAAAGCATGAGTCTGGAGAAGCAGCCTCCCTCCACATCCCCACTCTCGCTCTCTTTGGCCCCTTCCTTTCCTTTCTTGCTTTCTAGAAATGCCTCCAGAAGCTCCCTGGTTGTCCTCTGGTGGGAAGAGAAAGCAGAAAGGACAGGAGGCTGAGAGGTGGTTTTTTGGACCATCCACACTTTTCTAACTCTATGCATATCTATCCCTTATTATTACTTTCTGGTGACAAGATAGTTATTTGGTGGTAAAACTATGAACTACTTTTGTTTGCTTTTTATTTTTTACTTATAAAATACAAGTGACAAACAGGAAAGCAATTCTGTTTCTTATAAGCTTGTCTGTTTAAAGCAAAAATGTGGTCGGTATCAATCTTTGGATAATGGTAAGAAATGAAGCATTTTTTTAACATATGAAAATACTTCTACTTGTTTCTGAAGACACAACAGAAAAAAAGAAAACAGAAATCTTGTGTATCTGCCATCCACACTGTGTAGACGGGGTAAAGGGGGAGGACGCTGCTCCAAGTGGCCTGTGGCTAGAAGGCCCCGCGGTATTGACCTTCTTGCTGTAAACGAGGTCTCCTCTCTTAAATCACACACACAAGTACTTGTGCAGACACACCTGTGCACACACATACACACAGGGTGCACAAAAATCTCCTTTTACCTCCAGTACAAACATATCCATGTGCTTTCTCCAGAAATGAGTGAACTAGACAGCTGGAAAAATGTTGCATTTCTTTTACTCTGAAAATCTAATCTTGCCTCATGATGTGTCCACATTAGGGGATACAAGCCAATGAAAGATCCCTAGGAGCTCAAAAGCCTTGTGCAGCTTTGAGTTCCAAGCTGCACGACACAATCTAACAGGAGGGTTCTTTCTTGGTGAATCAAACTCTGATGAAAAGAGGCAAAGTGAAATTGTCAATCTAGGTAATCTGAGACAGAATTATGTCATCAGATAGTTTTAAAAACTAATGTTTCTCTGGTTTTCAAAACACCCGTCTCCAGTGAACACATCCATGTAACTTGAGCTAGCCACGCTGAAGGTGGGGTGGACGAGCTGCAGGGCGCCAGATCCCCCCATAGCTAAACTGTTGCTGACTGTGACTGACTGCCGGCCTTCTGCTGACTGCCCCTGGCCCAGCATCCAGAGAAGCCATGGCCACACCATTCTCTCCCAGCGCCCGCAACACGGGCGAAACAAGAGGTACCAGCACCTTCCACTTGGCCCTGACACATGGAGAAAGAGCTAAGGAATACTTTCGCTTTATATTGTGCATTAATACAGATGTACAAATTCCTAATACTAAACAACTCCGATACATGATTCATCTAATGTATTATTAAAAAATAACTGGTTTAATTTATCATAATGCTATTCCTTTGGGTCGTTTAAAGAACTCTGTTTGTTTAGTGTTTTGTAGAATAGAAGAGACTCGTTCGGCCGCCTCAGTGTCCAGGGAACAGAGGAAACTTGAGAGTCATCCTGGGTCCAGGGGAGACACACCTGTGGACTCGGGCAGCCCTGGTCCTAGTTCAGAATCCACACAAACCCGCATCCCTCTGGTACCCTTGACAGCAATCAGTCAGACTGGTAAGAACATGGTTTACAAGAAAAACTATGCCTCTGTCTTTAAAAAGAAACAAAATGTAGAAACAGCATAAAACTTTCTCTCTACCAACTGTCTCGGTAGAGAGAAAAACAAACCAAAACTTGAATTGCAGAAAAACCAAGAGATAGATTTCTAGTTCTACTTTTCTTGTTTGCTGTCCTTTTACCAGCCCATCATTTGAATGGATTTAGTGAGTCTGTTTATTATTAGTTCCCATCTAGCTCTGTACACAGTCAAAACACAGGCAGGGTGTTCCTGTTGACCTCACGGCAGATGGCATGCAGGCATGCAGCCCCGCTGTCCAGGCTCCTGAGCAGTCAGGGGCAATCGTGACTCTCTGCAAAGCCCTTCCAGAAGTAGGAAAAGGGGCAAAACGACCTCTCAGTGACCCTGCTGACCAACCTTAAGCACGTGCCGCAGACTCGATCTGAGAGGATTGAACAGAAAGGTACCGAGACAGGAAGCCACAGCCAACCTGAGGGACCGCAAGAAGGAAGGATCCGCAGAGCCGCGTTCAGCACTGAGCCGGGTCAGCACCCCACGTTCCCACCCAGCCAGTCTCCGCCCGTCTGTGTCCCGCGCGTGGACAAGGCGGTTGGGTTAAGCGAAGTCTTTGGACACGGCCTCCACGAAGTTGGGCGCGGACATGAGGATGCCGATGGTGCAGATGATGGTGAAGACGGAGAAGGCCATGAGGCAGAGGCGGTCCACCACGCAGGCCGCGAACTTCCACTCGCTGCACACCGCCTCGCTCTCATCCTGGCAGCGGAAGCGGTTGGCGATGTAGCGCACCTCCTCCAGGATCTTGGCCAGGTTGGGGTCCACCTCGGGGGGCTGCCCGCCATGCAGAAGGTGCTCGTCGTGTGTGGGCGAGCAGGCCATGCGGCCGCACACGACCCCCGAGTCCGGGGTCGGGGCGCAGTGCACGCTGTCCAGGCCGCGGAAGCCGATGTACAGCAGGTTCCCGTTGCTGGCCGGCGGCGCGGCCACGGCGCTCATCTCCACGCTGGCCAGGCTGCAGCGCCGCTGCTTGTGCTGGCAGACCGGCCGCACCTTGTCCTCCCCGGGCCGCTTCATGCGCAGGAACCACGCGCACCAGTTCAGAAGGATGACTCTGGTCTGGGGAGACAGAACAAACATCAGCTCATCCCGACAGCAACAGGATCCTGTAAATGAATGAAAAATTCACTGAAGAAATGGAAATATGAAAAAACAGATTTCATAATTAGAATTGAGTACGTTGAATACTTGCTTTTCTAATCTCGTGATACTTTACTAAGACGAATGTTCTTCATAGATAAACAACTATCAGGACACACAGAGAAAAACACAACTGAATTCAAGAGGGAGGGATAAGGAGAGGGGAGGAGAGGGGGGTCTGGTGGGCTCTCACCTAAGGTGGACAATGAAAGGTGTACAGCTCACCCTCTGCGTCAAGGGCTCAAATGCAATGTCACCTAACAAATGCAAATAATGTAACCTAATCATTTATACCTGCATAGTAATCTGAATTTTAAAAAGACTGGAACTTCTAGAAATGAAAAATTCATTTAAGGAAATAAACATAGTGGCAAGCTTTAAGAATAAACTAGATCTGGCTGGAAAAAAGAATTTCAAAGCTTGAAGATAACTCTTTAGAATTAACCCAGTCAAAAATAAAGAACAAAGAATCAAGAGAAACAAACACAAGCTACAAGAAATGTGATTATGTGAAACAGCCAAATATAAGAACCATAGGCATTCCTGATGGTGAAGAATAAAAAGTATAGGGCTAGAAAACGCATTTGAGAGAATTACTGAGGAAACAATAAATGGGATTCATTATATAAACAGAAGCAAAAACAAAGACCATATGATCATCTCAACAGCTGCTAAGAAAGCACTTAACAAAAATCCAGCGCCTTTCATGACAAGAGCCAAATCCAAACCAATCATAGAAGACATGTTCCTTAAAATGATGAAAGTCATATATGACAAACCCACAGCCAATATTATACGTAATGGGGAAAAGTTGAAAGCACTTCCCGTAAGGACTAGAGCAAGGTAACAGTGCCCACTGACCTGCTTCTATTCAACACAGTACTGCATGCCCTAACCAAAGCAATCAAACAAGAGGAAGAAATAAAGGATACCCTAATCAAAAAAGAGGAGGTCAAACTATCACTTTTGTTGATGACATCATCTTATGTCTCAAAAATCCCACTTTACCAAGAAACTCTTGGAATTGATAAATAAATTCACCAAAATCTCTTGTTATGAAATCAATGTACACAAATTGGTAGCATTTCTATTAAATATATGCCAGTTAATGGTCAAGTTGAGAATCAAATCAAAGACTCAGCATTATTCAAAATAGCTACAAGCGAAATAAAATACTGAGGAATACACTTAACCAAGGAGGTGAAAGATCTCTACCAGGAAAACTATGAAACACTGAGGAAAGCAATCACAGATGACCAGAACAAATGGGAGAACATATAATGCTCACGGATTGGTAGACTCAGCATTGTTAAAATGTCCATACTGCCCAAAGTGATTTATAGATTCAATGCAATCCTCATCAAAATGCCAATGTCTTATTTCACAGACCTAGAAAAAAAATAATTCTATGCTTTGTTTGGAACCAAAATGAGGCATCACATTACCAGACTTCAAACTATACTACAAGGCTATAGAAACCAAAACAGCATGGCACTGATACAAAAATAGAGAAATAGACCAGTGAAACACAACAGGACTCAGATACAAGACCATCCACATACAACCAGCTGATCTTTGACAAAGCAGACAACAATAAACACTGGGGAAAGGAAGCTCTACTCATTAGATGATTCTGTGAAAACTGGATAGGCATATGCAGAAAAATGAAACAGAATCCATATCTCTCACCACTAACAAAAACAAATTCAACAGGGATAAAAGACTTAACAGTAAGGCACGAAACCATACATTCTGAAAGAAAATGTAGGAAAAACTCTTGTAGATACGGATCCAGACAAACAATCTATGACTAAGACTAAGCAATTACAGCAATAACAAAAATAAATAAATGGGACTTGGTTACTTTCAAATAAAGGGCTAATATTCAGACTCCACAAAGAACTCAAATAAATCAGCAAGAAAAAAAAGACCATTAAAAAAAGGACAACAGACATTAACAAAAGCTTTTCAAAAGAAGTTAGACACAGAGCCAACAAACAAGAAAAAATGCTCAATGTCACTAATCATCAGGGAAATGCAAATTAAAGCCACAATGATTTATCACCTTACCCCTGTCAGAATGGCTTTCATAAAGTCTACAAGCAATAGATGCTGCCATGGATGCAGAGAGAAATGGACACTTATATGCTGTAGGTGGGACTGCAAATTAGTACAATCTCTATGGAAAACAGTAATGAGATTCCTCAAAGAACTAAAAGTAGACTTATCATTTGATCCAGAAATCCCACTACTGAGCATCTACCCAAAGGAAAAGAAATCTTTTTTTTGCAAAGACACCTGCACTCAAATGTTTATTGCAGCACAATTCACAACTGCAAAGGTGTGGAATCAACCCAGGGGCTCATTCATTCATGAGTGAATTAACAAATATGTTCTACCTATACCATACAGTACTACTCAGCCATAAAAAGAGATTAAATAATGTGTTTTGCAGCAATCTGGATGGAACTGGGAACCTTTATCCTAAGTAAAGTATTTCAAAAATGGACAAACAAGCACTCTCTAATAATTTAGAACTAATTTATGGACAAACATGGGCATAACAAGAAGTAAAAATTATTAGAAATCAAAAAGGACAAAGGAGGTGGAGGGAAGGGGTAAAAACCTACTTAACAGGTACAATGAATACTGTTAGAGTGATGGGTGTGCTTACCTCCCTGACTCAAGCATTATAAAAGCTAACCATGTGACAAAACATTTGAAACCCCTTAACATTTTCAAACAAAAAAAATTATTTTTGAAATTGTCCAGAAAAATAAAAAGTCCTATTTCATTGATCCTGGGGATAACAAACTTCATCTTCCCTCAGATAACCCTGCACCCACATCAATGCTTGTGCATTAGAGATGGTTGAGTCAAATTTCAGGCCGGAATAAAACCCTTACGATCACCCTGGAAACAAGCTGAATTTTTCACGGGGGCAGGCACACTGCAGTCTCGGGAAAGACAGTCTGTGAGAGGAGAGGCTGTCTTGGTAACAAGGCTCCTAAGCTGTGTAAAGAAGGACTATCACTTTCCTTGTTGATCCTTCCTCATCTGTAACCACGGGACCACTGGACCTAACACGGGCTCCCATGTTAAGGGTCAGGTGCTCTGGAAGGTGATGGCAAGCTCACAGGAGTGCCTGGAAGACAGTAAATGTTCAAGGGCGAGTCCAGCCATGCAGCAGACGTCACAGCGCAGCCTTCTAACGTGAGATCACCACGTCCCTTGCAATGACAACCCTTCTTTGCAACTCCGATGGCCACAGCTGCTCTGATGGAAAACCAAGTACTGGGCAAGTCCAAGTGAAACAGAAGATGAGGGAGGTGGTCTCCATCTGATCCCAAGATGTGAGAGGCTGTGCTGTCCCTGACATTGTCGAAGCATAAATACTGAAGTTGTTTTGATCTCTTTTATGAAGGGAGCATTAGGTATCATTTCTTTTGGCCTAAGGGCTGTGTGAAAAAATTCCTGAGACTAATGTGCTGTGAAACAAGGAAGTTCAGGAACCTCTAACCTACATCATTAAAATGAAAACAAAATGATAATGTCGGGGGAAGTATTTTGAAAAGTAAAAAGCCGAAGTTGGCAAATTTTCCTTAAAAGATCAGACAGCAAGTATCTAGCAGGGGTTCCAACCCAATGCCCAGGGGCCACATGCAGATTATGTGAGGATGTTTCTGTTTATCTTTGGTGGCAGAGATCATGAAAATTATGCATGGACCTTTTTCTTTTTTCCCATTGTGGAATTTTGTGTTTGTGTATTTCATGTGTGGAGCAGAGAAGCAAAAAGGTTGGACACCCCTGCAAGGTCTCTGCCGGACTACTCAACCCACTGCCGTAGCACACATGGAAAGTATGCAGGTGATAGGCATGGCTGTTTTCCCATAAAATTTTGTTTACAGAAACAGGAGCCTGCATTTGGCCACTGGGGCTATAGTCTGGTGAGCTCCGTTCTAAAGTGTCTTACAAACATACGATGCCTACACACAGGGCATGTATGGGAGCAGCTAAAGAAAAAAATCTCCCTGAGAGTTTTTTTCCCCTCATGAAAAGACAGGAGACATCTGAAGCCTAAATCCAGGTTTATAAACAAACAAAAAAGACCTCAAAAGCATATCTAGATAAATGTAGATAAATGTGTAAGAAGTGGGCCCTTTCTCTAAAATTCTTTAGTTCCTGATTGTATTTACATTTTGTTTTATGATGATGGGGAAAGTTCATCAGCGACCTGGCAGGTACATATACTGCGTCTGTACTGCAGATAGGCAGTAGTTGGAAAGACCACATTTCTAGGGATTTCATTCTGGGTAATCTTTTTATGACATCTTCTCGAAGATAACTGCAACAAACAGCTCTGGAAACAGGTGACGAAAGAATAAGAAAGCATTTCTTTTTCTTTTTGAGACAGAGTCTCACTATGTCTCCCTCAGTAGAGTGCTGTGGCATCACAGCTCACAGCAACCTCAAACCCTTGGGCTTAAGTGATTCTCTTGCCTCAGCTTCCCAAGTAGCTGGGACTACAGGCACCTGCCACAATGCCCAGCTTTTTTTTCTTTTAAATAATTTTATTAAATAATAATTGTGTACATTGGTGCAATCATGGGGCACAATGTGCTTACTTCGTATATAATCAGAAATATTTTGATCATACTGTTAGAGATAGAATCCCAACCTCTAATGTGATAATATTAGGAAACAGGGACTTTGAGAGGCAATTAATTCATAAGAATGAACTCTTCCTGAATAGGATTATTGCCCCTATTATGGAATTATGTGACTAGGGCTCTCTTCTGCCATGTGAGGGTATGCAGAGAAATTAGAAGAGGGCCCTCATCAGAACCCAGTCATGCTACAAACTTGACCTTGAACTTTTAGCCTCCAGAATTATGAGAAATAAATCTTTGTTTTTTTAATTGATCCAGTCTATAGTACTTTGTTATAATACTTTAATGAATGAAGACTTTTTTTGGCAATATTAGAAAAATGAGAAACAGCTCAAATGTCTCTCAACAAGATGAATAAACAAACTGTAATGCAATCTATACAATGGAAAACTACTCAGCAATAAAAAAGGAACAACCCCAAAATTTAGATAACTCTCAAAGACATAGGCTAAGAGGTACGTTTTTTAATCTTAAAATATTACATAATGTATAGTTCCACTTATATAAGATTCTTGGAAAAAATTATAGTAGTAGAGAACAGGTTCATGACCTCTAGAGTCAAAGTTGGGAAAGGGTGTGATTACCAAAAGTTTGCACTAAGGAGTTTTGGGGTGAATAATAAAATATTTCTGTTCCCTGAAAAAAAAAGAATAAGAAAGCAATATCCTAAACAACATATTGACAAGTTGAATTAAAAGCCCATTGACCCATGAATGGATTAATAAATTGTGGTACATGTATACACCATGGAATACTATGCAGCCTTAAAGAAAGATGGAGACTTTACCTCTTTTGTGTTTACATGGATGGAGCTGGAACATATTCTTCTTAGCAAAGTATCTCAAGAATGGAAGAAAAAGTATCCAATGTACTCAGCCC
>CAUYON010059352.1:0-45715 GCA_963573935.1 Arctocebus calabarensis | reverse complement strand
TTCAAGCCCGGTCTCGGCCGAACTGCAAAACAAAACAAAAAAATAGCTGGGCGCTATGGCGGGCGCCTGTAGTCCCACCTACTAGGGAGGCTGAGGCAAGAGAATCGCTTAAGCCCAAGAGCTGGAGGTTGCTGTGAGCAGTGTGACGCCACGGCACTCTACCCAGGGCGATAAAGTGAGACTCTGTCTCTAAAAAAAAAAAAAAAATGGCTGGGCATTGTGGTAGGCACCTTAGTCCCAGCTACTTGGGAGGCTGAGGAAAGAGATTCGCCTAAGCTCAAGAGCTGGAGGTTGCTGTGAGCTGTGACACCACAGCACTCTACTGAGGGTGAGACAGGGAGACTCTGTCTCTAAAAAAATAAACATTAAAAAAAAAAAAAGAAAACTGCTAATTTAATATATATAGCTCAGGGATCCCTAAATTTCTATTTCATTTATTACTAGTGAGAATTTAAAATCATTTGTTTGCTTTGTGTGTGACAGTTCAACTAAACAAACATTTATTAGAGAAGATGCAAAGCTAGATAAGAAATGCGCTGGGCTCCCATCCACTTAAAAATACAGAAGATCTGGCTTAACAGGAACTCTGAAACTAAGGTCTACTTCTTTATATAACTCTCCTGCTCCCTGTTCTCATACTGACATAAAGAACAAATCTAGATGAAACATTAGGACATCTGAGATTTGCTTCAAAAGTACCAGCAGAGAGACTCAGAACCTGTAGCTCAGTGGTTAGGGCGCCAGTCACATATACCTTCAGTGTATGTGGCCGATGCCCTACTCACTGAGCTATGGGTGCTGAGCCTATGATTTTTTTTTACAATACTGACAGTATTTCCCAAGACTTCACAAATCCAAGACAGCATGCGGATGTGAATCGCATTCCCCCAGTTAAGACTTTATCATCTTCCTTTAGCAGCTTTCTGACTGGCCTCTCTGCTGCCAGGCCCCTTCGGTTCTCCCTCCACCCAACTGCCTGAGTGATTTCTTTAAACACTAACCTGCATTTTCTTACTTCATCCTTTAAGACAGCTCAGGAATTCTGCAAGTCTTCCAAAAGCCGCCTCCTTTGCTCCCCACCCAGGGCTGAGTTACATGCACCTGGTCTACAGAAACAGTTCCCTGAGCAGTCTGCATAGCCCTGTGCCTGTACTTAGCAAAGGCCAAACGACCATGGCATTATATATGTGGGTCATCACGAAAAGTTGGGACACTCAAAAATCAAGAAATGTAATTCCACGTGGACAGAAACAAACAAATCTCTCTCAGCAACTGATGAGCCCAGGAAGCTGAAAAGTGCAGGGGTGAGTCAGAAAAGACGATGTCAACTGCGTCTCCTGGAGGTGTAACAATGGACCATATCACCATCTGTCTTAAAGCTTTCCATAGTGACCTACAAATCTGTCTTCCCAATGCAGAGGTTCCTGAAGGCCCAAACCACATCCTGATCATCTTTCTATCACCAGCACCAAGCACACTGCTTGGCACACATGAGGAGAACAGGAAACATGCACTGAGTGAACAGAGCCTAACTCAATGTCAGCCCTGTCTTTCTGTTTATTACTCTCCTCCTTAGGAGAAATGTTCTTCCAAAGTATGGCTCCATCTCCGCCAACTGTCTAGCCCAAATGATTTTTGTACCCAAGAGTTCTCACCCTCACCCCCACAACACACCAGCAGCACAAGTATGCCATAATCACCCAATTATGTGAAAACTACAAAACATCATTTAACTCACAATCACCCAACCTCTTTTGCTCAGTAGATAAATGAAGGTTTGGCTTGCCACCTTGATATGTGGAAACACAAAAGTAAAAGAAATAAGAATGCAAGACAACTGGAGCACTAGTGTGAAGACAGTCTGGCAGATAGTACATAACAGAAGAGGGAGACACAGTGAGGAAGATGATCACATACTTCTAGTGTTCTAAAAGGATCAGTTTATTCCATCCTTGAAACCTTTTCCTGTATGCAAAAGTTACTATTTCAAACAAGAGATTTCCTCCCCACCCCCCTTGGCCAGAGATTTCTATTATGAGAGTCTATGGGGAAATATGACTCATCTTTACTGAAATTCACTTTACAGTTTATTTTACTACAACATTTTTCTTTTCTTTCCTTTTTCTTAGAATCTATAGTGCTGTGGGATCATTATAGCTCATTGCAAACTCAAACTCCTACGCTTAAGTGATCCTCTTGCCTCAGCTTCCTAAGTAGCTGGGACTTACAGGCACACACCACCACGCCCAGCTAATTTTTCTATTTTTAGTAGAGATGAGGTCTCAGCTCTTGCTCAGGATGGTCTCAAATTCCTGCTCAGCTGATCTACCCACCTCTGACTCTGGACTCTCAGAATGCTAAGATTACAGGGGTAGGCCACTGCACCCGGTCTCTCACACATTTTTCTAAAAAAAGCTAAGGATATCTGCTGAAAGAAAACAGTTGCATTATTCCACATTTGAGAGCATCAGTTTGACTTACTGGAAGTAAATCTGAAACAAAAGTTTTCCTTCTGACTTTTCTTTTATGAGGAATTTCTTCCATCTCATCATCTTCAATCCAACCATCACCATTACAATTCTCTATTATTTCCTCAGCCTCTCTAAGAGTTTTTAACCTTTGGGTTTCAGCCTCCTTCATCTGAATAACGGTTTGACCATAATCCATTTCCAAAACTTCAGAGAAGATCTTTAGTATGGCATTTATGATTTCGGCTTGACTCTTGCATGGAATTACATCCTTTAGATTCCAAATTGTGCCTGAGAAAAAATAAACATAAGGTTAAGAACGGCCTATGAAATCTTAAAATTTAATTTCCACAAGACTGGTGCTTTAACTCAGGTGTAATTTCAAAAAATCTCAACTCCACTGCCTTTGTTCAGTTTTTATTGAATATCACAAAGTATTGCACAGAGGCAGTGTCCTTTGTTGCAACCCTTCCCAATCATCTCCCCTTCTGGGCACATAAGGCTCTTCTCTGATACACCATTTATCAGCAGATCAACAGAAGACTGATCAAGTTTCTTTTAAAATGACAAAGGGAGTTGCCTCGCTCGCTTTCAACTTAACCTAAGCTATTCTCCACAGCTTCTTATAGTCTAAGAGTAATGGAATGTACAAAAATTCCAAGATCTCAGGTACAAACCAGAGAGCAGGTTCTTTACTCTAGTATTAGACAAAGGCAGAAGCAATCCCAGAGTTGACAGATGGACGAATGGGTGAACAAAATGTGGTACACACATAATGGAGTATTATCCAGAATTACAGAGGAAGATAGTCCTAACACATGCTGCAGGAAGGATGAACCTCCAGGACATCAGGCTAAGTGAAAAACCAGTCACAAAACCCAGGCAAATACAGGGCCAGGTGCAGTGGCTCACACCTGTAACCCTGGCACTCTCAGAGGTCGAGATGGGTAGATTGCTTGAGCTAAGGAGTTTGGGACCAGCCTGAGCAAAAGCAACATCCTATCTCTAAAATAAAAACAGACAAATACTTTATGGTTCTAGTTATATGTAGTATCTATAGCAGTCAAATTCATAGAATCAGTGGTAGTTAACAGGGGCTGATGAAATGGAAAAAATGGGAAAAATTCTTGTTTAAAAAGATATAGTTTCAGTTTTCTCAGATGAAAAGGGTAGCGATTTGTTACATAACAATCTGAATATAACTGACATCACTGAAGTATACACTTAAAAATGAATAACATTATAAATCTTATGTGTATTTTACCAAAGTTAAAATTAAAAAAATAACCAAACAATTCCTTGACATAAACTCCCTCTGCAAGGCCAAGGAGCAAGAGGAAAACACACAGGAAAACTGAGTGAAGTGCACGCTCCTGGACAGACCGTGTCAGTCAGTGCTGTGAAAGACCGACAACGAGCCGCTCAGAGACAATTAGATGCACAAGTCTCGAACGCCCAGAGCCAATCCCTGAAATCACTGGTTCTGTAATAAGAGAGGATGCTTTTCTTCTGTACCACAGTTCTAAAAAAAATTTTTTTTTTAAAAAAAGGAGGGGATCCCAACAGTAGCATTTCTTTATCAGATAAATTTCTTAAATTGAAAACAATCTCTTCTACAAGGATTCAAAACTATAGGCAGCTGTTTCAATTAAAGGTCTCTACTTAAATACTAAAATTTTTAACAGACAAAGCACAAAATGTGGTAATGAGGCACCCACCTCTATCAATTCCAATCAAAAGGTACACTATGGGCTTGGCGCCTGTGGCTCAAGCAGCTAAAGGCACCAGCCATATACACCTGAGCTGGCAGGTTCGAATCCAGCCCGGCCTGCCATACAACAATGATGGCTGCAACCAAAAAACAGCCGGGCGTTGTGGCGGACACCTGTAGTCTCAGCTACTTGGGAGGTGGAAGCAAGAGAATCACTTGAGCCCAGGAGTTGGAGGCTGCTGTGAGCTGTGATGCCACAGCACTCTACCCAGGGCGACAGCTTGAGGCTCTGTCTCAAAAAAAAAAAAAAAAGGTACACTATGGCCAGATGTAGGGGTTCAAGCCTGTAATCCTAGCACTCTGGCAGGCCAAGGTGGGTGGTTCACCTGAGCTCACAACTTCTTGAGACCAGCCTGAGCAAGAATGAGACCCCAGCTCTAAAACTAACCAGGTGCTATGGTGGGTCCCTGTAGTCCCAGCTACTTGGGAGGCTGAGGCAGGAGAATGGCATGAACCCAAGAGTTTGAGGTTGCTGAGAGCTATGATGCCCCAGCACTCTATCCAGGGTGACGGAGTGAGAGTCTCAAAAAAAAAAGGTACACTATCTCACAAGGCTAAACTTTACCTGCCACCAATGTTTTCAACAGGAAGTGCTCCATGGACCTGACAGGAGAAAGCATTGCTGACTCCAGCACGCTCAGGGCTGCAGCACTGAGAGACGCCAGCAGCTCTGGGTTATCTTCAGTCACTGTCTGCAAGCAATATGCTATAACACACAAAATACATATACATATTCAGAAACAAATAAATTCTGCTGAGTATAATTCACACCCTACAACTCATAAAAAATATGCACTTTTATCACTTCTTTAGACACATACAGCTGTTGTTAGAATATATACATTTTACCTCACGAATGATTTTCTAAAACAAGGTTTCCCCAAGTATCGGTTCTATAAAAGATCTTACTTTTTGAGACAAAATCTCATTCTGTTGCCCAGACTAGAGTGCTGTGGCATCAGCCTATCTCACAACAACCTCAAACTCCTGAGCTTAAGCTACCCTCCTGAACTGGCCTCCCAGAGTGCTGAGATTATAGCATCAGGCATCATGGTAGGTGCCTACACTCCCAGCTACTTAGGAGGCTGAGGCAAGAGGATCTCTTGAGCCCAACAGTTTGAGGTTGCTGTGAGTGAGGCTGATGCCACAGCACTGTACCCAAGGTCACAGAGTGAGACTCTGTCGCAAGAAAAAAAGAAAATAAATAAAATTTCTAAGCCTTTGAAAAACTACACTCTGATAAAATACAATTTAAAAGGCTCTTAAATGTCATGGCAATGTTAAATTACCATAAACATATAGAAGTTTATTTTCCGTTTACGTACTTATCACAGACTAGGAGCAAACAGCCACAGACCCACACTTAGGACACAAGTCCTAAGTTTTGGATGTGAGCTGTGACGCCATGGCACCCTACTGAGGGTGACATAGTGAGACTCTGTGTCCAAAAAAAAATAGAAATGAAAGTCATTTTACATAAAAATGTGAGCAAATTAAGAAATAGGGCCCAGGCATGGTGCTCCTGCCTGTAATCCAAGCACTTTGAGAGGCTGAGGAAGGATTATCACTTCAGGCCAGGAGTTCAAGACCACCCGGGGCAACAGGGCATAATCCCTTTTCTATAAAACAAAAATTTAAAAATTAGTTGGGCATAGTGGTATCTGGCTACAGTCCCAGCTACTTAGGAGGCTCATGAAGAAGAATCTCTTAAGTCCAGGAATTAAAGATTATAGTGGGCTATAACTGCACTAGTATACAAGACTAGATAGAATAAAAAAAAAACCTGCCTCTGAAAGAAAAAAAGAGAGATTAAAAACAGTATAGGTAAGTCAAATGCATGCTATCACTGTGATCTAGCTTGTTCCCAAATTACATTATATAAAAATTCATATTCAACAGAACCTCTGTAAATTGACCACCAAGGACTGTAACAAACTGGTCAACATACAGACGTGGTCAACATGGAAGTTCTACCGAGTTCATGTGGTGTGTGTCTGGTCTAAGAAAATTAGCTCAACTTAAGAAGGTAGTCAATGTAAGGAGATGGTCCACTATGAAGGTTCTACTGTATAGGCATTTATGTACATATAGAAACACCTAAATGTAATTTTTTTCATTAAGAGACTAATGAAATTTACTGCAGCAAAAAACCCAGGATAAGCTGTGATCAGTACCATAAAGACAATGCAAGCTCAAGGACAGTTACATTAACACATGGGATGGAATCTTCTAAGTTCACTTTACTTTTTTTTTTTTTTTTTTGTAGAGACAGAGTCTCACTTTATCGCCCTCGGTAGAGTGCCGTGGCGTCACACATCTCATGGCAACCTCCAACTCCTGGGCGATTCTCTTGCCTCAGCCTCCCAAGTAGCTGGGACTACTGGCGCCTGCCACAATGCCCGGCTATTTTTCTGTTTTGCAGTTCCGCCGAGGCCGGCCACCTTCGGTATACAGGGCTGGCGCTCTACTCGATGAGCCACAAGCGCTGCCCCTGATTTTTTTTTTTTTCCTGAGACAGAGTTTTACTACGTTGCCCTTGGTAGAGTGCCGTGGCGTTGCAGTTCACAGCAACCTCAAAGTCTTGGGTCTAAGCGATTCTCTTACTTTAGCCTCCCAAGTAGCTGGGACTATAGGTGCCTGCCACAATGCCTGGCCATTTTTTTTGTTGTAATTGTCATTGTTGTTTGGCAGACCCAGGCTGAATTTGAACCTGCCAGCCTTGATGTATGTGGCTGGTGCCCTAACTGCTGAGCTACAGGCACTGAGCCAGTTCACTTTACTCTTTGAGAATTAAAAAAAGATTTTATAGAGACAAGGTCTCATCATGTTGCCATCAGGCTAGTCTTGAACTCCTAATCTCAAGCAATCCTCCTGCTTTGGCCTCCCAAACTGGTGAGATTATAGGTGTGAGCCACTGGGCCAGTCAAGTTCCCTTTACTGTAAGTAAACCTTGCTTGAGTTTCGAAATAACAGTAACGTGTTTAAAATATAAAACTGGCTCTGCGCCTGTGGCTCAACGGGCTAAGGCGCGAGCCACATACACCTGAGCTGGCGGGTTCAAATCCAGCCCGGGCCTGCCAAACAACAATGACAGCTGCAACCAAAAAATGGCCAGGCGTTGTGGCGGACGCCTGTAGTCCCAGCTACTTGGGAGGCAGAGGCAAGAGACTTGCTTAAGCCTAGGAATTGGAGGTTGCTGAGCTGTGATGCCACAGCACTCTATCCAGGGTGACAGCTTAAGGCTCTGTCTCAAAAAAAAAAAATTATAAAACTAAATGCAAAAGGAACACACCATTATACAGTGAAAAATGACTATACTCTGATCCATTTCAAAATATTCATGGGGGAACTGACAAATAAATCCCCTAAATCTATAGGAACAAAGGGACAAAAATAGAAGCAAACATTTTCTTTCAAAAGGTATGAATCAACTTTCCTAAAATTATCTTATTGTAATAAAAACTGTCCTGAGATTAAAAGTCACCTACTAATTTCCTAAAAACAGCTGAACTGCTTTTAAAGTCTCCATTTATTTATAACTCTTTATTCCTCATCAAGATTCCATTTTGAGAAATTGATTTTTAAAATTTTCCCAACAGTATTTATTCCCTTTTCATTGTTCCTAATAGTATTCATTAGAGCCAAGAGAAATAGCACTGAGGGGAATATATTTCTTTCTTGCTAGGAGAAATGCAGTTAAATACAAGCATAGCTGGATGCCTGCCATGATGAAGGGTAAAAAAGAAATGCTTTTCACCAGTTATTTCTCCACTCTCCTACAGAATTCTGTTGAGCTGCCCACTGTTTGGTTTCTGTCTCTCTCCCTGATGAGCTCAGAGTCCCCAATAACTCAATAAACCAATAAAGAGAGGG
The DNA here is from genome assembly GCA_963573935.1 of Arctocebus calabarensis. Lineage (NCBI taxonomy): Eukaryota > Metazoa > Chordata > Mammalia > Primates > Lorisidae > Arctocebus > Arctocebus calabarensis. The sequence goes on along the minus strand of CAUYON010059352.1, from coordinate 37,603 downwards.
CAAGGGAGCCCAGGCTGCTGAAGTTGCTAGATTTTGCCTCCTCTATCTCCCATCTCATGAAGGGACAGGGGCCTAACTGAAATTTCAATCACTTCTTTCCCTCTCTCTCTTTCGAAAAAAAAAAAAAAAAAAATGCAGGCTACCAGTTGCTGCTGGAAGTATGAGATAGAAGCAGAAGACATTTAACTAAGTACAGATTCCAATTAACTTTGGTGTACAGGTCTGGCAGTCATAGGCTACTGTTTATTAGTGGAAATGGAGATGAAAACTTCAATTAATAAAGGCTTCTAAGGCTCAGTGCCTGTGGCTCAAGTGGCTAAGGCGCGAGCCACGTACACCTAAGCTGGCGGGTTCAAATCCAGCCCGGGCCCACCAAACAACGATAACGGCTACAAACAAAAAATAGTCGGGCATTGTGGCGGGCGCCTGTAGTCCCAGCTACTTGGAAGGACGAGGCAGGAGAAATGCTTGAGCCCAAGAGTTAGAGGTTGTTGTGAGCTGTGATGCCACAGCACTCTACCCAGGGTGACAGCTTGAGGCTCTGTCTCAAAAAAAAAAAAAAGAAAAAATTATGTCTTCGTTTTGTGTGGAACCAGAAAAAAATCCTATATAGCCAAGGCAAATCTTAGTAATAATAAAAAATCCAGAGACATCACTCTATAAGACTTCAGGTTATACTACAAGTCCACAGTGATCAAAGCAGCATGGTATTGGCCCTCATGTAGAGACATAGACATAGAGAACAGTAAAGAAAACCAAGAGATGAAACCAGCCATCTGTAAACCAAAAAAAAAAAGCATACACTGGGGAAAATAATCCCTATTTAAGAAGTGGTTCTGAGAATACTACAAAGTCACATATAAAACACTGAAACAGGACCCTCACCTTTCACTGCTTACAAAAGTTGACTCACAATGGATAAAATATTTAAATCTAATACATGAAACAATAAAAATTCTAGAAGAAAACATGGAAAAATCTCATGAGGATATTGGCTGGGGAAAGATTTTATGAAGAAGACTTCTGTGGCAATTGTAAAAACAATAAAAACAAACAAATAGCTCCTAATTAAACTGAGAATCTCTGCACAACTAAGGATAGAACAAGTAAATCAAATAGACAACATTTAGCATGGGAAAAGATATTTGCATTGTATGAATCTGACAAAGACTTGATATCTAGAATTTACAGAGAGCTTAAATTAATCATCAACAACAACAAAAAAGAACAAACAATCCCATTTATCACTGGGCAAGAGACATGAGCAGAAGCTTCTCTGAAGACAGCCAAATGGCCAACAAACAATGAAAAAATGCTAATCATCCCTAATCATCAGAGAAATGCAAATCAAAATCAATTTGAGATATTACCTAATCTGGGTGAGAATAGTACACATCACAAGATCCTACAGCTACAAGACGCTGGCAACGGTGTGGAGAGGGTCGACAACATTTTCCCTGTTGGTGGGACTGCAAACTAAGCCAACCTCATTTGAAAAAAGTAATGAGAGTTCTTAAAGAATTTGAAATAGATCTTCTATTTGATCCCTCAATCCTATTTCTAGGGATCTACATAGAAAAAAAAAAAAACATCATCTTATCATAAGAATATTTGCATTAGATTGTTTATTGCAGCTCCATTTACAGTTGCTAATATGTAGAAGCAACCCAAGTGCCATCAACCCAAGAATGAATTAATAAACTGATTATATGTATACCATCATGAAATACTATTCAGCCAAAAAAAACAGAAATTTTACATCTTTTGCATTAACCTGGATAGAGTTGGAGAACATTCTATTTAGTAAAGTATAATAAAAAAGGAAAAACAAGTATCCAATAATACTCAATACTGATATGAAACTAGTAGCCAAACTAATACATGTCCACATAAGAAAAAAATTCAATTCAAGTTGGAGGGAGGGAGAAGGGATGGGGGATTGGTGTGCTCCCACTTAGTGGGCACAACCTAAGGGTATGTGGCACACCTCGTGGGTGTGGGAACCAAATGCCACAGGGACCTTACTTGACAAATGCAAACATTGTAACCTACTTGTTGGTATCCTTATATTAATATGAATACAAAAAATTTTCAAAAGTAAATGCACAGATGAAAAGAATGAGATAAGCAGTAATAAGAGATAACAAGTTTTACACATTTTGTTACTAACTAGTCAGCAATGACCATTTTTCACCTTATTTATCCCATCTTTTTACTAGCTAAGGAATTTTATTTCTGTCTCCACTGGGAAGGATAAACACTTATTACTTTAAGGAAAGATTATTATATTTAGTATATATTTTTAGCTGCAATCATTGCCAATGGCATCAGAAACTTGCTGTGAAAAATCCTGATATAATGTTTGATGCCAGGGCTTCTTGTTTTCCCCCTAAGGAAAAAGTCATGAGTGCTAACCCCAACCTTTGAGATATTCCTTGAAGTCTTTGAGTTGGAAATGAATAGATTACAAATATAGCTTGTCTGTTATGATCTTGATTATGCCTGTTGAATGGGCATAACAATGTATAGGTCCTCTTTTCTCTCTTCACAGGTATCCTAATTTGAGCAATAAAATAATACAATGATCCTACTTATGGGTGGTAAGAGGAAGGATATCTATTCCAATAAAATTCCGATTGTTTAGAAATATAATTTTTATATATTATAAAATATGAGGAATAAAAAATACTACCTATTTTCTACTTTGTTAGCATAGTTTATTGTAATAATTTTCCTAAATAGTTTTTATTTTTTTATCATACCTATGTATAGAAACCATAATGGTTGTTTATCTCAGATCATGAAGTAAGCCCCCATAGATTAAGAAACATAATATTGTAATATAGGGAATGGAAATTTTCCCATTCTTCATATTCAAGACAAGTAATAACCAGGAAATTTATTCTTTGACAGCTTTTCAAGATATATAAATCTACATTTCTTATTCCCTAAACAGCACCAAGCTCAGAAATAATAAACACATTCATCTATTAAAAGGAACTTTTATTACTTATCTCTTTGATCTACAATTGCTTCTACTTTTTCTCATGGGATGTTACATTGTTTGTACAATGAGAAAGTAAGAATTGTTGATATTGTTTACCATTTTGTTGTCTTCATAGAATAGTACCTGACACAGAGATGGTCTTTAAATGTTATTTAAAGGAAGACTGAAGGAAAGTATCATGAATGTCATATTTCCATTGACCCTGGAGGATAGTAAATCTCTACCTCTATCTCTATGTATCAAAAGCTCTGTGGGACACTGAACTTCTATCTTTCCAGCACTGCACTTTGCGTATGTCCACAGGTTCTTGGCAGTAGCAGCCTTCTTGTCTCGCTTCCTAGGAATGTGGCCTTTGGCAAATTGTCCTCCCTAAGCCTTGATTTCCCTATTTGAGAGGCAGAGTAGTTGAAAGGCATATGTACTGAAAAGCATGTTAAAAGCTATGCATTGTGTCTGGGTAAATTTTTAACAGTGCCCGTCTTGTTACAAACCTTATTTTATCCTCTGATTTCATTCTAGTGGGAATATCTCACATCCTCACCAGGAAAAAGCTGACTAGTTTTTAGTCCTTGTTCCTCTTAATTCCCTAGGGATGAGCTAACATTAGGAGCTTTTCAGAAGTAGAACTGCCATATTTAGCAATAAAAGTAGAAATACCAAGTTGAATTTGAATTTAGGATAAACGAAAATAATTTTTTGGTATAAGTAAGTTCTGTGTTTTATCTGGCTACTCTTTTTCTAAGGGCTACTTCAACCTGCTATAAATACTTTAGTTATATTCTCCATGAGAATGTGGAAATTGGGAGAGGAAAGTTTAGTTATTTATCTCACACTATGTTATATATAAAAATAAGTGATTTTTTAATTTAGCTATTATCACTGTGATGATAAATTTATTTAGACAGTCATACATTTTTCGTACAGTATGAAATGCAACACTGTTACATACTATGGCATTCAAAGTTTGGAAAAATGGAAAAGATATAAGAGTTATCACTATAATACATTGATTGCCAAAGAAAAAAGTATTTTGAAAATTACCATAGAAAGACTTACTATGTGTAATAAGACATGAGGAATAAAGACTTTCTATAATAAGCAAATGCTGAGCAACTCCATCAATGCTAGATTTGCCTTAAAAGAAATGCCCAAAGGAACCCTTCAAGTTGAAATGAAAAAGAGCACATAGCAACATGAAAATAGATGAAAGTCTAAAGCTCCTGGCTAAAGGTAAATAGGTATACAAATACATGATAATACTATAATGGTTCTATGTAATTACTTTTAATTCTGATAAAAGTTAAAAACCAAAAGTATAAAAGATTAATATAACTATAAAATATGTCAGTGGTAAAAGAATATTAAAAGATGTGATTTGTGACTTCAATAACATAAAATGTGTGGGGGAAGTAAAAGAATAGCTTTTATGTGCAATTGGAGTTCATTATTCTCAGCTTAAAATAGCTGTATGGTGTTTTCTGTAAGTCCCATAGTAGTCAGAAATAAAATTTCTTTATAATACACATAAAAGAAGATGATAAAGGAATGAAAGCATATGATTAAAATAAAGTCAGAGAAACACAAAGGAAGATAACATGGGAAAAACAGGGACAGAAGAACTGCAAAACAGAAAGCAATTAAAAATTGACAGTAGTAAGTCCCTTTCTGTCAGTAATTACTTCAAAGGCTAATACTCCACCAATCAAAAGACATAGAGCAGCCAAATGAATAAAAAGCCCAATTTACAGCAAATACAGTTCACAAAATAGTCACTTTAAATTAAAAGATGAGCATCCTTTGAAGGTGAAAGAATATAGGAAGATATTCCTTACAAATACTATATGTTGCCATACATAATGTGTACTTTCCCCACCAACTGTTTGAGGGAAAAATAAGAATGTACATTATACATGGTCCTAATTCCATATCTATATAAATGTTTCTAATTCTTGTATTTATGATTATGTGTTGAAAGTATAACTTTTTTTGCACATGTTCAAATATTAATGCAAAAATTAATTCATAATCCAAATATAAGTACCTAAATCTAAATAAACAAAAATTTGAATGAAAAAAATTCAACAAAGGATTTTTTTTTCCTGAAAGTTTGGGCCAAAAACATAATGCATACTATACACGGGAACACATTAAACGCTGGAAAACACAGGAATAACAAAACAAAACAAAAGCAGAAGTGACTATCCTTACATCATTAAAAAAATAAACTTTGAGTCAAAAAGGATTGAAAGAGACAAAAGAAGGATATTATTTAATAATAAAAAGTTTAATGCACCAGCAATATAAAAACAATTACAATTACATTCCCATGCAACATCAGAACAATCCAAATATGTGAAGCAAATATTGATAGAACGGAAGGCAGAAATAGAGAGTAATACAATAATAGCAGGATATTTTAATATCCTACATTTATTGAGGGACAGAACATCCAGACATAACATTAATAAGCAAAAATAGGTCTTCAACAACATGAAAGACCAAATGGATTTAACAGATATATACAGAATGTTACATCCAACAAAAACAGCACACACATTCTCAAGCGCACACAGACAGTTCTCTAGAACAGGGCACATGTTAGGTCACAAAACAAGCCTTAAGAAATTTAAGAAGAGGAAATCATACAAAGTGTCTTTTTCTGTCAAGAAGGAATGAAACTAAACTCAATAAAAGAAAAACCAGGAATTCACAAGTAAGTGGAAATTAACCAACCAAGGGATCAAGGAAGAAATCAAAGGGGAAATTAGAAAATATCTTCAGATAAGTGAAAAAGAAAACACACCGTATTGAAGCCAATGGTATAAAGCAAAAGCAATATTAAGAGGGAAGTTTACTGTGTTAAAAACTTACATTTTCAAAGAAGAAAAATCCCACAGAAACAACCTTCCTTCAGTGAAGTAGGAGAAAAGAGCAAACTAAACTGGAAGTTAGCGGATGGAATTAAATAAAACAGATAAAGGCAGAAATATATGAAATGGAGAATAGAAAAATAGTAAAAATGATTCATGAAATTAAGTTGGCTCTTGTAAACATTCAGCAAAACTGAAAAATCTTTAGCTAAATCAACTTTAGAAAAAGAAAGAAAGAGGGTAAAAGGCTCAGATAAAAGAAATCAGAAATAAAAGTGGAGACATCACAACTGATGCTACAAACAAAAAGGAAAGGAAAAGCCTATATGAAAAATTACAACCTAACAAATTAGGTAACGTAGAAGAAATGGCTAAATTATTAGAAACATGTAAACTACCAAGATTGAATCATGAAAAAATTAAGAAAGATCTTAATAGACTTATATTCTGTATGGAGATTGAAACAGTGATCAACAATCTTCCAACAAAGAAAAGCCCAGACTCAGGTGTTTTCACTGGAGTATTCTAGCAAATATTTAAATAAGAATTCATTAATTCTTGCCAAAAATTATAAAGGATAGAATACTTTCAAACTCATTTTATGAGGCCAGCAATTACTACTCTGATTCAAAATTCAGACAGAGACTTTACAAGAAAACAAAACTACAGCACTATATCTTTGATGAATACAGATACGAAAATCTTCAACAAAATAGTAGCACATGAAATTCACCAGGGTAATACAACATGACCAAGTGGAATTTATCCCTGGGATTCAAGGATGCTTCAATGCACACAAATAAATGGATGTGACAAACCACATTAACAGAATGAAAGATAAGAATCAATGATTTTTTCACCATGTGCAAAAAAAAAAAAAAAAAAAGATCTGTTAAAATTCAACATTTTTCATTATTTTCAAAATACCTCTCAACAAGTTAAGTATAGAAGGAATGAATCTTAGCATACTAATATATGTTAAAAGCTAATATCATACTCAATTAGGAAAATCTGTAAGTTTTTTTTAAGACCAGGAACAAGGCATGTATGCTCAGTCTAGCCACTACTGTTTAACACCTGGCAGGAAGTCCCTGGTCAGAGCAATTAGTCAAGAAAAAGAGCTAAAAGTCATTCAAATTGGAAAAGAAGCAGTAAAATGATCTCTGTTTACAGATAATGTAGTATTTTGCATAGAAAATCCTAAAGATTCTACTAAAAATATTTAGAAATAATAAAGAATTCAATGTTTCAAGATACAAAATCATCATATGTACATCAATCATGCTTCTACCTACTGTCAATGAACAATCTGAAAGAGAAATCTGGACAACAATCCTATTTATGGTAAGATCAAAAAGAGCAAAATACTTAGGAATAAATGTAGTCAAGGGTAAAAGACTTATACACTGAAAACTACAAAACATTGTTGAAACAAATCAAAAAAAGACATAAATAAGTGGAAACACCTTCTATGTTCACAAATTAGAAATATTTATTTTAAAAATAATACCCAAAGTGATTCAGGCATAGTGGCTCATGACTGTCCCCCTTGTACTTTGGGGGCTGAAGGGGAGGATTGTTTGACATCAGGAATTTTAGACCATCTGGGCAAGAGTGCGACACCATCTGTACTAGAAAATAGAAAAGACTGGCTGGGTGTTGTGTTGGGCACCTGTATTACCAGCTACTTGGGAGGCTGAGGCAAGCAGATTGTTTGAGCTTAAGAGTTTGAGGTTGCTATGAGATTACAGCACTCTACCCAGGGAATCAGAATGAGACTCTGTCTCAAAAAATAATAATAACAATAATAATAATAAAATACCCAAAGTGATCATCAGATTGAAGGCGAGCTGTATCAATCAAATTTTGTGAATTCATCCTAGAAAAAGTGCTACACACTTCATTGCTTAATTTCACTGCAATCACCTTGAAGTACTCCCCTCTGTCTTTTAGAGACAATAGTGGTGTTCAGCAGTGAGATATGTAGCACTTTTTCTAGGATGTGTTCATGAGCTTAATTGTCAGCAGACAATGATGGCTCAGGTGACCATTCCAGAAAAAGAGTTCCAAAATACTTTGAAGGGTGGACTAGGCTCTGGCATTGGTGCATAGCTTTTTAAGGAGATTATTGTGAAGGGGACTATAGAGATTTTCAGCAATGAGGGATGTACCACTTTTTCTGGGATAAGTTCACAAACTTAATTGTCCAACCTTGTATACAGCAATGGAACAGAATAAAGAACTCAGAAAAAAACTAACATGTACACAGTCAACTGAGTGACAAGAATAAACAGGGGAAAGGATAGTCCCTTCAAGACATAGTGTTGGTAAAAATGGTTATCTACATACAAAAATGAAAGAAATTGGACCCATATCTTATGCATACTCGAAAACCAACTCAAAACTGAACTAAAGATGTAAGATCTGAACCTATAAAACCCCTGTAAGAAAATAGAGGGGAAGATCTTTATAACATGGTTTTCATATTAACTTTTTGCATATGGCACCAAAAGCATGAGCAAGCAAATAACCCATAGACAATGAAACAATCAGCAAAGTGAAAAGACAGTCCATAGAAGGGATGAAAATATTTAGAATCCATATATCTGACAAGATGATAATATCCAAAAGGTATGAGAAACTCCTGCAACTCGATAGCACACAAAACAAAACATAAATATCCTGATTGAAAAATGGGTAAAGACTTAAAAAGCCATTTCTCCAAAGAAGACATACAAACGATAATCAAGTACATCACTGGTCCTTCCAAGTCAAAATCACAGTCAGATGTCACCCATACCCAGTAGGATGGCCACTATCAAAGCAAACAAAACAAAACAAAATAAAATAACAAATGTTGGTAAGGATCTAGAGAAATGAGAATCCTTGAATATTGTTGGTAGAAATGTAAAATTCTGCAGCCACTGTGAAAAGCAGTATGGCACTTACTCAAAAACTTAAAAATAGAACGGGAATATGTAATTCTACTTCTGAGTATTTATCTAAAAGAATTGCAAAGAAGATCTTGCAATTATTCATTGCAGCATTACTCACAATAGCCAAGAGGTGTTGGTGTACACGATGTGGTATATACATGTAATGGAATATTATTGAGCTCCATAAAAAAGAAGAAAATCCTGTCATATGCTATAACATGAATGATTCTAGAAAATACTATTTTAAGTGAAATAAGCCAGTCACAGAAGGACATGAACTGCATGATTGTACTTATTTCATAAAATAAAATGGTGGTAGCCAGTGGCTGGGGGATAGGGGAGAATACAGTATTGCCAAATTGCTTTTTAATGAATATAAAGTTTCAGTCTTACAGGATGGAAAAGGTCTAGATGTCTGCTTTATAACAATGTGCCTACAGATAATAGCATGTACAGCACAAATTAAAAAATTAAGTGGGCAGATCTCAAAACACGTGTTTCTCGCCACAATAAACAAAAGAAACAAGTGGAAATGATTAGCTCCCTGATTGTATCCCATTCTGCTTCCTCTTTCCCAGGAAAGTAAGAGGGTCTTTTATTTGGATTCAGTGTATGTCACATGTCATACTGGTTGGTTGAATCTAAGTGCCATACAATGAGATTTTAATGACGGATAATCAAATGTGTATAAATGCAGCACTTATGGCTGTGTAAAATCGCTGGGCTGCTAATATCAACACATTAGTCACTCTCTGGGGTTGCTACTACTCTTAAAACTGAATTAATACAACTACAAAGAATGAAATAGCTGAAATCATCTAAAGATGGAAGTAAATTCACAGGGACCCAAACTAGCAAGTGGGCTTTTATTGGCTTCATATTCTGGCCACATAATACAATAATGATGGATATTTTATTGTTCTTGAGATTGACTTTAATCTGCATTGCAAATTGGTTGGTAAAAATAAGCGTGAACAGGTTGTTACTATTTAATCTAGATTGTCCTGGTAGAACATTTAAGAACAATTAATTTTATTTAGAAAATAAGAAGATGGCATAAAAATGTATACCAGGTTGTTCCCAAGATGTGAAAAATGAAAATCCTTACAAATCAATCATTTTGTGGTCTTTTCTAAGGTTAAAAACACCCAACATTTCCCCATATTTCAAAGAATATAAGAAAAACTTCACCAGTTGGAGTGATAACAGTTATAGTCTTTGTCTCCAGGAAACATTTCTGGGATGCAATTACTGGTATCTATATTGTAAACACAAAATACTTTTGATAAAAGAAGTATGAACACTGGTCTTGTAATTTGGTTATACAATTAGGTCTTGGATTTATCTGCAGTTCTTCTTAGGAGGGACCCAGCAGCATGTGATTAGGGGTTTCTTCTTGTAATTTTAAAATAAAGGAGAGAGGAGAAAGAGAAAGGGGAGGAAGAGGTAAATGAGATGTAGAGAGGGAGTAACTCCGGTAAACAGTGATTATAAAAGATTATTTCTGTTTTTGAGTTGTATGGCAGAGTATCTATGAGGTAATTGCAAAAAATGAAAATGACATATACTACTAGGAGATCACAGTAGTTCTGAAGAAGTGCATCAAGTTAGAATATAACATGAGGTTTGAATTCCAGTACTTCCCTATACTAGTTATGTGACCTTAGGCACATGAATTGAGTTTTAAAATGTAATTTGTTTTTATCTACAAAATGGGATAATAATAGTGTTGACTTATTAAGTATGCCATTATCACAATTTTATAAAAGTGAGAATTGTAAAAATAACAGTGGCAGTGGGAACAGATCATATTTTGTGAATGTTTACCCACCTTATCCCCCAACATGGGAAGGACAATATTTCTTTCTCGATTAATTACTATTCTGCAGTATTTGGACAAAGGTAGTTATGAAAATTAACTTTGCAAATGCTAGTAGCAATCATTCCATCTTCCTCCTTTAAATACAGGCCACTTAATAACCCGCAGACCCAATGAAATCAGCCCAGCTGAGGTTGGGTAACTCTTTTAGAGTAGATAAGATCTTCCTTCCTCATCTTCCCTCTCTGCGCTGCACTGACTCTTGGAGACAACCACATAGAGAAGTGTTACTGGGCTTCCTGTTTTGCAAGAAAAACTCCCAATTCTTAGCACTTGTGCATTTATCATTCTGTCCTATGCCAGGATGTGTACCTATTTTGCTCCTTGCAGAAATCAATCCCTGTGATCTGCTCCATTCAATTTCAAATACATACTGTGCGCCCATGATGTGCCTTTACTTTGCATTAAATGCTACAGATAACATGATTAGAGATCTCATTTGGAGATCTTGGCAATAAGGAGTTGACAAGATAGTAAGCGGATAATATGGCCAACGATAATGATGTGAATACAAGGGGATGTGGGAGGATGCAGAAGCGAAGCCCCAACTTTGGAGTGAAGTAGTAGTCACCGAAATAGTTCAGGAAGTAGAATCAGAGTTTATGTTTGAAGAATGACTCAAGGTGACTCAGAGGAGATGTGGTGTGTGTTTTAAGAACATTAGAGTTTGTGGTAGGAAGAGCTCCAGCCCAGAAAAATAGCATGCCTGGGGCCTCAGCGTTCAGAGGACATGATGTCTTCAAGGAACCCAAAGAACTCATTCAGCGGGAACAGAGAAACAGACAGGGGGAAAGAATAAGGAAAAGAAATGAGGCTGAAGAGGATCAGTGTCAGACCATGCCACAAACAAGAGAGATTGCCTTTGTCAGACTTTGTGTACTGGAGTGAAATGATTAGACTCGTGTTTTAAAATCTTCTGGTGGCAGAGTGGAAAAATTAATAGCAGTGGGTAAATGCAGGAAAACATGTAAGGAGAGGATGGTAGTAATATGTCTAAATAGTGCCCTACCATAAGGAAAGGCTGTGGGCTGGGGAGAAGGAGACGGGTGTGACAATCAGAGAAATCGATTGGGTTTGATAATTAGATGGGTCCAATAGATGGGAAGGGAGGCGTAAATTGTAGCATGAGCTGGATATAACAGTGCTTATGAGTATGTGTGTTCTCAGCATTCAACAATACTTTCTTGATTCGGAAAAGTCTGCCAATGCAGGGAAGCTGACTTGCAAGTTCTAGTTTGTCCTGACATTTTTGCCTCAGCCTGGTGCAGTCACCAAATGTTTACTGAGAGCCTTGTAGGTGGAGAGATAAAGTCAGAATGATTGAGATCCCTTTCTCACAAAGTGAACTGTCTTCCGGGAGAACCTGACAAGCGAGTTAGCAACAGAGCAGGATAAGTACCGCAAAGGAGATATTCATGGAATTTTCGATAGGCACTTACTTGCATAAGTGAGCAGGAGAGTTTTGCCCCCGCTATCTCAAGCAATTGGCAGCCACTGTCAAAAGCAGCCCCGGAGCCGGAATTGAGCTGGCTGCCTCCTCCACCTCCCTCTCTCCACTAGGAGCTGTGTGTAATCTTCACTCACTTTTGCTTCTTTCTGGGCTTCTGCTCTGCTCCCATCTGTATCTTCAAATAAGCTTCTCCTCCTTATTTCTGTCTTTTCAGAACTTGGTCTTATCATGAACCCTCAAGGCCCTGGTGGCCTTTTATTTCAAAACATAACGTGCCACTTGAGCCAGCTTTGCTAATCAGCTCGCCTCCCTGTCCTTCTGTTCTTTAAAGCTGTAAACAAGAGTTTCATATTCCCATCTAACATTTTACAGGGGGGACAGTAAAGACCCTTACAAAGCCTTGGCTTTCCTTTATCTCTCTGCCCAACCCTGACCTCATTAAATGACTGGGCTGAAGGAAAGCATATTACCACCATATGCTCCAGAATTGGACGATAAAGACCAGGGTCTGGGCTCAAGTGGAGCTGTAGATGAAGGTGGGCAGCAGGCCTTTTCAGGATATAACACAGGTACACAGGAGCTGAGCATTCGCATCTCCAATAGAAAGTGCGTGTGTGGGGGCCTAGGCATGGGGCCTGGGCGCTGTGGAGAAGAGGCTGGAGGAAGGAAACTCGTCCCAGAGTAAAAAATACTTTGTTGATTCTTCAACAACAACAAAAAAGGAACAGAGAGTGGTGAGAGGGAAGGATGCACCCTTATTTGTGGTAATTTCAATCGTAAGAATATGCAAGAGCCCAAACCATGGCATCATCCAGAAACTGCAAAATGAAAATGGCTGTGCTCTTTATTTCAGCAAAGGAAACAGAGACGGTTGATTGTCACAGTGTTTCTCCAACTGGAGTCTGGACGTCTCTGGGCAGCATGATTCCTTTGCTACAGCAGCACCACGGAGACCAGCAAATCTTTTCAGTTTCCAAGTGAAGAGAAAACAGAGGAGATACAGTCGTTCTCCTTTTATATTTGCTTTCCGATTGTGTGTTGATTTCCTCTGGGCTGGAGACATGTTTTATGTTGATGGTTGCAATAGCAATTAAAGCAACCAGCTGGCCTGATGATGTGCATTCTGGAGATTACCCTGTTTTATTGAAAACAGCTATACCAAGCAGGCCATTCATAAGAAAAGCATGAATGAAAGCATGACAGCAACATGGCTGCACAGTGTCAGTGGAAGGAGAACATTGGGAACCACGGTGTGGGAGAGGGTGCTTTAGCAGCGTGGTGCCTTGGAGGCTCCAGCCTCTGACACAGCTGATGACAGCAGGGCTACGAATGTAAGACAAACCACGGCAGCCGGTAGCTATAAGAAGAGCAGTAGCTCAATCCAAATGTGGTCTCCAGTTAAAACAAAGACACTCCAAGAAACATAAGTTTCAGAAGCACAGTCAGACGTCACGGATCTTTCAAAATACCCCCAGCATTGCATAAAGGGGGAAGCCCAGGGCCTGGCATTATCTGAATTTTTAAGAAGTTGTTTTTGTTTTTGTTTTACCACCAACATAGTTGATCTGTGGTATTATGGGTTTTCCCTCTGAGGGCTCTTCACAGAGCAAGTCCCAGACTAAATATCAAATTAAATGACAATAATCCTTGTTGACATGCAAAGTGTGCCAGCCTTATGTCTGGCACTCAGCAACACAACATAAATTCTCATATCTGTGAAGGGGATTATTCAGGGTTTCTAGTTTATAAAGATGTTTTTACTGGATATATTGGCTTTCAGAAAGGAGTTTGCCTCAAAAACTACTCATAGAAAATCCTTCCCTAAAATAGAAGAGATGAAGTCATTTCATTTCTAAACATAGTTTTATCTCAAATATTCTTCTAGCAGCCGTAGAAATACAGACTTTCACTGAACAACCCTTAGTCTAATCAGCAGCATACTATAATTTTACTTCAGAATACATGAACTTAATTCTGGAAAGAAAAAAGTTTAGTCAAATGTTTAATTGCCTTCACAAATTTAACATTTATAAAACTTAATGTATTTCCTACATATTGGAACCTTCCATAATTTTGCAAATTCCTTCCATTTTCTGCAAATTCATTCTTTTGAAGTCATCTTGACTCCTCTCTTTTTATTAGAATTCAAACATGATTCATCAACCCTTTTCAGCGCTCCGTTGTTTTTTTTTTTTTCCTTTTCTTTTTGTTTTTGGAAGCATAAGCAAAATCTAGCTCTGACCACCCTGCTCTAAGCCACCATTATCCTCTCCCACACTACGGAAACATTTTAACTGATATCTCTGCTCCTACACAAGCTCCATATAGTCTTGGTGCCCTGAAGGCAGAGTCAATTTACCACATGTCACATCCTATTAGTTTTTTGTTCAAAATTGTTCAAGGCATTCTATCTCCATCAAAGTGAAGTCCAAGTTCTCCTGTGAAGTATAGGTCCCATTAAAGCCCATCATTGCCCCTTCCACCAGCATTTCTCTGTTCTCATCATGCCACCCTCTCCCCCAATTTACTCTGCCCTCACTCACCTCCATCCTTCTGTTTTCTTACTTTTCCTTGGACAAGTCAAGCACCTGCCTCTCTCCAGTTTTGATTCCTGTCCAGACACACATGCCTCCCTCCTTCACCTCCTTCTGTGTCCACCTCACGATGTCTCATCTGAGGTCAACACTGACTCCTAATGGAACTGCAATGTCTGCAAGGTCAACTCTTTGCTCTACAACTTCCTTTCCCTTATTTGTCATTTTTTTTTCTTTGTAGCAATTATTTTCTATGTTTTACATACATATGCTTTTTGTTTGATTATTTTTCATATACTCACTGGAATGTAAGCACTAGCATATCAGGAACTTAATTCTGCTTATTGCTGTGTTTCATTCCTTAATGGCTATGATAGCACTTGGCACAGAGGCTCATGTTTGTGCAATAAATGAATAAGTAAGTTATTGTTTAAATAAACAAATACTAAAAGGGAATTCCAAACATATACTAGAATTGTTCCCTTCTAATTTAGTGCAAGAGGGACATCTAAAGTTATGAAGAAATTTTAAAATGCAAGGCTAACATAGGAATATTATACTTAACTGTGATATTTTCATTAGAAAATATCTAGGGGTCTGTGAGTAGGATTCCAATAAGTCTAAGAAGCTCATAGTTTCCATGAAACCTTGCAGAAAACGATTTACTTAAAAATTTAAGGTAAGTAAACATTTGATTCTTGAAGGTTGAAAACAATGTTGTTTCTATTTGAATAATTTTATAACTGAGAGATGTTTACAAGTGCATGCAAAGTGCAGTCTGAAGCTACACACAACAAAGGAGAAACAACCCAAGTGTTGTGGTGGGCGCCTGTAGTCCCAACTACTTGGGAGGCTGAGGCAAGAGAATGGCTTAAGCCCAAGACTTTGAGGTTGCTGTGAACTATAATGCCACAGCACTCTACCGAGGGCAACAAAGTAAGACTCTGTCTCAAAACAAACAACAACAACAACAAAAGAAAAACAAGTTCTTGCTTTCAAAAAATTTCCTTGTGGAGGTGACAAAATATAAAGCACATGATGCAAATGAGAAGCAATATATTTGAAATAATGAAAACATAATGGAAAATAAATTCTGATGAGTCATCAAATTAAGAAGGTTCACAAATATCACACACATTTTGAACTCATAAAATCAAATTAAACATAGCAATGCAATCCATAAGAATAGAGAATAGGAAAGGAAAACAGCAGATCCATTGCTTCAATAAGCATTTATTAAGAACTTACTTTATACCAGACCCTATGTGAGGCTCTGGGGTAAACTTTTGCCATGATAACACATGTGAAAGGAAAAAAGGAAAGACATATGATTAGCTTTATTTAAGTTAGTGCAGATGAAACCTGTGCTTATAAATTATTCTAATTAAAATTCACTTTTTTCTGAACCTGATTTAAGCTATTGTTTTTTACAGCTATATTTTAAGCTATGTTGGTGGAAAATCATGTTAGTAAGTTCAGTTTGAAACTTTATATTCAATTAGATCTTAAGAAAATCTATAATTTTGGGTGGTGCCTGTGGTTCAAAGGAGTAGGGTGCTGGCCCCATATGCCAGAGGTGGCAGGTTCAAACCCAGCCCCAGCCAAAAACTGCAAAAAAAAAAAAAAGAGAGAGAAAGAAAGAAAATCTTTTAACCTACTCTAGTTAAGAGTTTTGCTTTTATGAAAACTATATACTCTTTTTTTTTAGACAAGTCCTATTCTTTAAACTAAACTAGGCTAGTTTAATGAGAGTAATATTTTTCTAAGTTTTTGAAAATAAATTTATCCAATCTTGTAATTAAAAGACTGCATTCTCAGGGGAGGAGCAAGATGGTGGCCAAGTAACAGCTTCCTTGCAACTGGGCACCATGAGACTTGAGAGAGAAGACACCAGGCATCTCTGGCTGGTGGGATCTGCCCAGAATCATCCCTTTCTGGACACAGGGAGTTAGCAGGAGACTTCTGGACCCCATGAGGAGGAGAAAAGCAGTGGAGAACTGGCAAGTGGTTGCATGTGTTCATTCAGTCTAATCCCGCTGGTTGCTGTAAGTACAGCAATAGTGAGGTTGCAAACTGGAAAGGCCTTACCTCTAAGCTATTATTTATTTATTTATTTTTGGACTTGGAACTCAGTTGAACTGCCTTGGGGAACTTGGGCAAAAGTGTGGAGGACATTAAGCATTGTCTAAGGCCCCAGACTGAGTTGCTAAGCCTGGCAGAGCTAATAGTGTTTGGCTGTGGGCTGAGTGGAGTCATTGTGGGAGAACTACCCTGGTGAGCTCCGCCTTCAAGGTTGCAGAGCAAGGATCAGGCAGGAGAAAGGTGGGGATTGAGAGGCCTTACAGCCTAGGCCCTTAGGGGCATAGAGTGAGAATGGTTTTGGCACACTGGGTAAGTGGGCAGCCGTTTCAGGAGTGATCCAAGCGATAAGTCCTTTCCAGGGAAATCCTCTGCTTAGCCAACATTAACAGTTTAAAGTGACTTTTAAGCAGGCTGGGGAGAGATTTAGGTTCTCCACCCTACGGGGTTTGAGAAATCAGCAGAGGCCTCCAGTCTCCATCTCGCATAGCTGTATCAGCATTATGATTAACATCTCATACCCCAGAAGATCACCTGTTGCCCAGCCAATATTCAGCAAGATATACATACCACTTTGATTGTTTTTTTTTTTTAATTTCAATGTTTTCCCTCTAGAGTTTTCTTTTTCTTTCTTTCTTTTCTTTCTTCATTTTTCTAGTTTAAATATAATTTTCCTTGTTGCCTTATTTAACAATTAGAACTTCATTTTTGCTGGTGTTTCTACCCTATTATTTTGGATTTCCCCCCCAATTTTATCCCACAAAATTTTCTGTTTTCGTGTTTTGTTTTGATTTACAGCATTTTTATCTTTCGTCTCTGCTTAGTGGAGGTGGGATACTGAGCTTAACAGGCTAGTAAAGAGCTGCTGACCTCAAGGGACCCACCCAACCTGGCACCCCCAAAGGTTGGGGGGTTTTTAAGGTTGGGTCAAACTACCTTACTGTACACCTATATTTCTCCTGTCTCCCTCTTTCTGTACATCTCTTCTTTTTGTCAATGTTCCCTTTTACTCACCCCCTCTCTTTTCTCTTTTTTATTTTATTTATTTTTTTCCCTTCTTGCTCTTCAATCTTATCATCCTTCTGGTTCTGTACCAAAAGGGCTCATTGAAACCCTAGTCCAGAGGCACACTAACTTAAGAGCAAGAGGAAGTGAAAGGAAAATTAGGGCAAGGAAACAGATAAGAGAAAATACTCATGAGGAAGAATCAGCAGAAAAATCCTGGCAACATGAAAAACCAATCCAGAGCAACCCCTTGCCACCCACCCAAGGGACCATGAGGTAGCTACTGCAGAAGATTCCACCTATAAAGAAATGTTAGAAATGACAGAAAGGGATTTTAGAATACAGATTGTGAAAAAAGGAAATGATGGAAACTATGAAGGAAATGGCTGATAAAGTGGAAAATAACCAAAAGGAATTCCAAGAACAGAATCTAATAAGAAATGAATGATATGAAGAATATAGAAAGGATAAAGCAGAACTGAAGCAGTCAATTAGGGAACTTAAAGATGCAATAGAAAGTACCAACAACAGATTAGACCATGCAGAAGAAAGAATCTCAGAGGTAGAGGACAATGCTCTTGAGACATCTCAGATAGTTAAAGAGGCAGAAAAGAAGAGAGAGAAAGTAGAACAGTCACTGACAGAATTATGGGACTTTATGAAGCATTTACACATATGAGTTATAGGTATCCTAGAAGGGGAAGAAGAATTCCCCAAGGGAATGGAAGCCATACTAGAGAATATTATAAATGAAATTTCCAAAATATCACCAAAGATTCTTACACACTCCTTCCAGAGGATATTGAATGCCAGGTCACCTCAACTCTAACTGAGCATCTCCAGGACACATTATGATGAACCTGTCCAAAGTCAAGACAAAAAGAAAAGATTCTTCAAGTTGCCAGGACTAAGTGCCAGTTGACTTACAGGGGAAAATCCATCAGGGTGACTGCAGACTTCTCTAATGAAACTTTTCAAGCAAGATGACAATGGCCATCTACTTTTAATATACTTAAACTTAACAATTTCCAGCCCAGAATTCTATACTCCGGTATGCTAAGCTTTAAAATTGACAGAGAAATGAAAATAATTTTCTGATATACAAAAATTGAGGAAATTTGCCATAACAAGACCAGCTCTACAAGAAATACTTCAACCTTTTCTGAACACTAACCATCACAATGGATCAACAGCAAAGTAAGAAGTCAGAAATTAAAGGACATAGCCTAACTTCTACAATGATGTAAAAGATAACACTAAGCAATAGACTCTCACAAAATAAGATGAACAGAACACTACAACACTTATCAATCATCTCAATAAATGTTAATGGCTTGAATTCTCCACAGAAGAGGCATAGATTGGCTGAGTGGATTAAAAAACACAAGCCATCCATTTGTTGTCTGCAGGAAACTCACCTAGTTTTGAAATGCAAATTAAAACTCTGAGTTAAGGTTTGGAAGACAATTTTTCAGGCAAACAGAATTCAGAAGAAAAGAAGAGATGCAATCTTATTTTCAGATACATGTGGACTTAAAGCAACTAAAGTCAAAAAAGATAAAGATAGTCACTTTATATTTGTCAAGGGAAAAATACACCAAGAAGACATTTCAATTCTAAATATTTCTTCACCCAACTTAAATGCTCCCAGATTCTTGAAACAGACATTACTCAGTCTGAGCAATATGATATCTTATAACACCATGATAACAGGGAATTTAACACTCCTCTAACAGAGCTGGACAGATACTCTAAACAGAAATTAAACAAAGATATAAGGGACTTGAATGAGACCCTAGAACAACTGTGCTTGATAGATGCATATAGAACATTCCATCCCAAAGATAACAAATATACATTCTTCTCATCAACCCATGGAATATTCTCCAAAATTGACAATATCCAGGACACAAAACAAAACTCAACAGAATGAAAAGAATTGAAATTTTACCTTGTATCTTCTCAGACCACCAGGCACTAAAGGTGAAACTCAACTTCAACAAAAACCTTCAATCCCACAAAGGCATAGAAATTAAACAACCTTCTGTTGAATGACAGTTGGGTGCAGGAAGAAATAAAAGAATAAAGCATTAACTCCCTTGAGCATAACAACAATGAAGACATAAGCTACCAAAACCTGTGGGATACTGAAAAAGCAGTTCTGAGAGGAAAATTTATATCTTTAGATGCCTACAATCGAAAAACAGAAAGAGAATGCATCAACAAACTCATAAGCCATCTTATGGAATTGGAAAAAGAAGAACAATCTAAGCCTAAACCCAGCAGAAGAAAAGAAGTATCCAAAATTAAATCAGAGATCAAGGAAATTGAACACAAAAGAATCATTCAGAAAATTAACAAAATAAGGAGTTTGTTTTTTGAAAAAATAAATAAAATAGATAAACCTTTGGCCAGCCTAACTAGAAATAGAAAAGTAAAATCTATAGTAACTTCAATCAGAAATGATAAAGGGGAAATAACAACTGATGCCACAGAGATACAAGAGATCATCTCTGAATACTACCAGAAACTCTATGCCCAGAAATTTGATGATGTGAAGGAAATGGATTAATATTTGGAATCACACCCTCTCCCTAGACTTAGACAGGAAGAAATAGAGCTCCTAAACAGACCAATTTCAAGAACTGAGATTAAAGAAACAATAAAAAAATCTTCTAACAAAAAAATGCCCCTGGTACAGACATCATCACACCTGAATTCGAACAAACCTTCAAGGAAGAGCCTTGTTACTGTAGTGCAGAAATTATTCCAAAAAAATGAGGAGGAAGGAAACTTCCCCAACATAGTGTACGAAGCAAACATCACCTTGATACAAAAAGCAGGAAAAGACTCAACTAAAAAGGAGAATTTCAGACCAATATCACTAGTGAAAATAGATGCAAACATTCTCAACAAAATCCTAGCCAATGGAATACAGCTTATCATCAAAAAAGTCATACATCATGATCAAGTAGGTTTTAACCTAGGGATGCAAGGCTGGTTTAACATATGCAAGTCCACAATGGTTATCCACCATATTAACAGAAGCAAAACAAAGACCATATGATCCTCTCAATAGATATAGAAATAGCATTCAGTGAAATCAAGCATCCTTTTCTAATTAGAACACTGAAGAGTATAGTTATATGTGGCACATTTCTTAAACTGATCAAACCTATCCATGACTTTGCTTGCTTTGGCAGCCCATATACTAAAATTGTAACAAAACTATCTATGACAAACCCATAGCTAATATTTTACTCAATGGAGTAAAACTGAAAGCTTTTCCTCCAAGAATTGGAACCAGACAAGGTTGTCTTCTGCACCATTACTATTCAACATAGTGCTGGAAGTTCTAGCCAATAGAATTAGGCAAGACAGGAAATAAAGTGTATTCAAATGGGAGTAGAGATCAAACCCTCCCTCTTTGCTGACGATATGATCTTATACTTAGAGAATCCCAAAGACTCAACCACAAGACTCCTGGAAGTCATCAAAAAATACAGTAATATCTCAGGATATAAAATCGATGTCCACAAGTCAGTAACCTTTGTATATGGCAATAACAGTTAAGATGAGAGGCTAATTAAGGACACAACTCCCTTCAACATAGCTTCAAAGAAAATGAAATACCTACGAATATACCTAACAATAGAAAGGAAATAGCAGAGGATATTAACAAATGGAAGAACATGTCATGCTCATGGCTGGGAGGAATCAACATTGTTATAATGTCTATACTTTCCAAAGCAATCTAACGATTCAATGTCATCCCTATTAAAATATCACCAACAACGTATATTCAAGACTTGGAAAAAATGATTCTGTGTTTTGTATGGAACCAGGAAAAAACCCATACAGCTAAGGCAATTCTTAGTAATAAAAAAATTCAGGGGCATTAGCATACCAGATTTTAGGCTGTACTACAAAGCCATAGTTGTCAAGACAGCATGATACTTGCACAAAAATAGAAACATGGACTGTTGGAATCGAATATAACACCAGGAAATGAAAGTAACATCCTATAATCACATAATATTTGATAAACCAAACAAGAACATATCTTAAGGGAAAGACTCCCTCTTCAATAAATGGTGCTGGGAGAACTGGATATCTACATGTAAAAGACTGAAACTGGACCCACTCCTTTCTCCACTCACAAAATTAATTCAAGATGGATAAGGGACATAAATTTAAGGCATGAAACAATAAAAATCCTCAAAGAAAGCATAGGAAAAACACAGGAAAATATTGGCCTGGGGAAAGACTTCATGAAGAAGACTCCGTGGAAATTGCAACAACAACAAAAATAAACAAATGAGACTTAATGAAACTGAAAAGCTTCTGCACAGCTAAGGAGACAACAACCAAAGCAAATAGACAACCTACACAGTGGGAAAGGATATTCGCACATTTTGAATCAGACAAAAGCTTGATAACTAGAATCTAAAAGAACTCAGATTATTCCACATGAAAAAAGCCAACAATCCCATATATCTCTGGGCAAGAGGCATGAATAGAACCTTCTCTAAAGACAGACGAATGGCTAACAAACATGAGAAATGCTCATTGTCCCTAATTATTAGAGAATTGCAAATCAAAACTACCCTGAGATACCATCTAACCTCAGTGAGAATGGCCCACATAACAAAATCTCAAAACTGCAGATGCTGGCATGGATGTAGAGAGAAGGGAACATTTTTACACTGCTGGTGGAACTGCAAACTAACACAACCTTTTTTTGGAAGGAAGTATGGAGAACCTTCAAAGAAGTCAAGCTAGACATCCCGTTTGATTTTGTTATCCCATTACCGGGCATCTACCCAGAAGGAAAAAAATCCTTTTTTAGTAAGGAAACTTGTACTAGACTGTTTACTGCAGCTCAATTTTTAATCGCCAAAATGTGGAAGTAGCCTAAATGCCCACCAACCCAGGAATGGATTAACAAGCTGTGGTATGAGTACACCATGCAATACTTACTATTCAGCCATTAAAAAAAAATGTAGACTTTACAGCCTTTGTATTAACCTGGATGGAAGTGGAACACATTATTCTTAGTAAAGCATCACAAGAATGGAGAAGCATGAATCCTATGTACTCAATTTTAATATGAGTTCAATTAATGACAATTAATGACATGGTGGGATTGGGGGAAGGGGAGAGCAGAGAGCAAAAGAAGGAGGGAGGGATGGGGGAAAGGAAGAACAGACAGTGGGAAGGAGGGGGGGTTGGGTCTTGGTGTGTGCCACACCTTTTGGGGACAAAACATGATTGTAAGAGGGTCTTTACCTACCAAATGCAATCAGTGTTACCTGGTTTCTTATACCCTCAATGAATTCCCAAAAATAATAATAAAAAAAAAGACTGCATTCTACTGTATTGTATTTGATGTAAACTCATGTTTACAATTTGCTTCAACTAAAATCTCGGTGATCCAATTTTGAGCTTAGAGTCCAAGAAAATTTAAGTTATTTTGGTTAAAAATTCATATGTACAAGCTTCATTTATGGAAATACATGTATTCAATCTAGTTTTAATTATTCTTCAATGTTAAGATGGTATAGATTAAATTTCATATTTAAAAAACAGCTCTGGTGGAAATTTTAGAATTTTCTTTGAAAAATTGAAGTATTTAATCCATTTTTTTTTACAATTTATGTTTAAAAGCTACTTATATTAGAATGTATGTATTTAAACATATGTGATGAAATTTACTCTGTTTCACAGGTATATTAATGCAATTTTATAATGAGTAGATGTAGAATTTAAAGGACCTTTATGATTCCAATCATAAAGTTAATTTATGGTTCTAAGTGACATAGTCACTCTTTTTGGAAAATGCAATTCTTAGTGTTATAAATGAAACAGAGTTACATCATCATGGAAACTTGGTTTGGGATGTTCCCAACGACTTTCACAACTTGTAAAGTTTAAAATTTTTTTTTCCATTTTCTGTTTTATTTATACATCTTCTTTTCCTATTTTTTTTTAATGTTTCCTACTTTTTCTTATTTATTTTTTCTTTTCTTCTCTATTCTCTTTCTATTAATTTGGATTCATTTTTGGATTCATGGGATTTGGATTCATTTTGATGGAATTGAGTATATCTGTAGGGTTGGATCAGAGTTAATTAGTATGTAGTTCCTTGACATCCAACTTCATATTTTTAGCTCTGCTGAAAATGTTCATCAAAGTATACATAAATGATCCCGAGAATCTCTGAAGTTAATGTGTCAAAATTCTGTCTAATTCTCTTAGAAAGCTCCTCTTCTTTTGAATTCTCTTTCTCCATAACCACCATCTATATGGGTTGCCCCCAGTAAGTTGTTATGCCACAAGAGCCTCTGTAGTGTCTCTTATATTTCCCCTTCCTTTACTTTCTCAGTAAATCTCAATAGGCTCTACTTGCTAATTCTTCTCAATTTCTTTCTCATAGTCATCCTATAAAATCTATTTAGCTTGCTGTCATGATATTAATCTCTCTCTGGGGCGGTGCCTGGGGCTCAGTGGGTAGGGCACCGTCCCCATATACCAAGGGTGACAGGTTCAAACCCAGCCCCAGCCAAACTGCAACAAAAAAAATAGCCAGGTGTTGTAGTGGGTGCCTGTAGTCCCAGCTACTCAGGAGGCTGAGGCAAGAGAATCGCCTAAGTCCAGGAGTTGGAGATTGCTGTGAGCTATGTGATGCACTCTACTAAGTGCACTCTACCAAGGACAATAAAGTGAGACTCTGTCTCAAAAAAAAAAAAAGAGAGAGAGATAGAGAGAATTTATCTGATTAGTTCAGAAAATTTTCAGTAGTACTCTGTGGGTATGACAGCCAACACACCAACCTGAACTCATTACCTTTATCCAACCTCTATTTCTTTCTCTTGTAGTCTCCCTTCACATGCCACATTCCCAATAGAATGTAAACTACACATCATTTTCTTCCTGGTTGTATCCTCACCTCTTAGAATAGTCTCCGTCCAATAGGAAATATTTCATGAATGAATAAATAAATGAATAAGACACTCTCCAACTTTAATCACAATCACTAAGTTTTCTGTATACTTTATTAATATTCTACAAAATGTTGTGGCATATATCTAGTTTCTCTTCTCTATCCCTTTTATCCCCAGCCTGGCTCATCTCTCATCATTCCTTGCCTGTAGAATATGTCAATAGCCTTCCCACAGATGGCTGTTTTACCTAATAAACATGCCAATTCTCTGTTTAGGTCCCATCAGTGCTTCCTTAAGATAAAGTCTTGGATTTGTAGTCTGACATCAGAATTTTCCACGATCCAGCATGTGCTTTTTTTTTTTTGTAGCATCATATTTTGCCACTCTCTGCCTTCACTTTATCTTATGCCTTATTAAACTTAGACTCTTCCTTTTGTACATGCTTTCCCCCAGAGTGAACTGTCTCAATTTATTCAGATGTGAAGGAGTTCCCAGGATGCAGAATTTTTAGTGCTAAATTACTAAAGTCTGGGGAAGACCAGAACCCCCTAACCTACTCAAAAGTGTTTCTAGCCACTGTGCCTTTAGACCATAAGTTAGCTTTCTCTGAAATTCTCCCTTTTCTTCTTTGTCCATGTCTTCATAATCTTTCAAAATTATGTCATGCAGCATTTTTATAAGTCCCTGCATTAACCTGATGACTGCAGGATGGCCAGGAGATGACTTCCCAAAACAGCAAAACTATCACACTTATCTTTGAATTCCTAGAGAGTCTTGGTGTGCTTGATTTGTATTAAGAAATTAATAAATATTTATTAAATGAATATATTACCTTCCAACAGAATAATTTCTGAAATCCATAGTTTGACTTTCAAGGTCCTGTAGGAATAAGCACTACCCTTATCTATTAATACATTTCCTTTAGATTCAATGGAATTGCATTCAATTTAACCAAGATTTTTGGAGTGTCTGCAAGTTTTAAGGCTTAATTCTCTTTTATAATACTTTATATGATTTAGTCCTCATAGTGTCATTTTTTTAAATGTGCCTTTATTTTGGTCTCCATCTACAGAATATATTTACCTGCATATTCACCTCTTCAAATCTATCAAATCTGCTAGACTAGTTTGATGATGAATCTAAGTATTCTGTTCATCTGTCCACTGTAGAAGTTACTTGCAAGGAACTTTCTTACACTCCTCAGGACCCTTTTGGGTGATACTTTATTATCTGTAATCATTGTCTTTTATTCCTTACTAGATACCTACTGATCTCTGCATCTTCATCATCTAACTCAGTACCTTGTGAATTTATTGAACTGAATGTTAATTTGTGTTTTAAGAACACAAATGAAAAACGTGAGATGGTGTTTGAAATCCAAATAGGCAGTGCCAATGTCTATGCCCACTGAACATGAAATTATTGTGTTAAGGACCATCTGGTGAGGCACAGGCAGAATCAAAAGCATTTTATTTTTATTTCTTCTAGGTATGAATTAAGAAATTTCTGCTGTAGGTCACTAAACACTGCAGTGGCAGCAAGCTTTCCCTTGTTTAATTCAAACCATAATTCATACAGAAAAAAATTCTTCTTCACCATTTAGCAACTAAAAGTCAAAAATACTTCCTTTGGATTTAATGTTGTCTTTGCTTAATAGGTTCCTGCAGCCTCTTTTATAAATCGTTGCCATGGCAACAGCGTTTCAGACTTTGTCTTCCTCTAAATGTCACATCTGTTATCTTGCTATATATAACAACATCACTTACACACAAAAAAGAGACGCTGATAGCTTTACTGCTTGTGAAAATCAAAGTTAATTTTTTATAATTTGAATACACTATCCTTTATACTGTGACTAATATTTGGAAAATAACTGGGAATAATAAGATACATTTGATTCAAAATATGTGATGGAGATAACTCCAATTGAAACACTTTGAAAAACTAAATTATTTTTGTTCTACTAAAATTATTATTTCAAGTATTCAGCAAGTTGCCACATAGTTCTGTCATTTTGAAGTGTCTTATGAACTCACACTTGTCTTCTAGATTTACTCATGTAAATAACAGCCCTTCAAGTAATGTCAGTTCTGTCAAAGGACTTTGCTCTTCCTTAAATTCCTAAGTTAGCCTTTGTCCTTTTCACCTACAAAATGAGATGACAGAATCCATCCTTTTCCCCTCATTCTGCCATATAATTAAGTTCTTAATCCCTTTCATAAAGACATTGCCTAGCTGTTTATTTCTCTTTCAAAGAATCTGTCATCCTTACCAGGTAAAATGTATTGAAGAAAGAGCCAAAGAATAGAGGTGAAGATTCCTGACTGGTAGCGGTTGCCCTGAAAAGTGAGTTTCACCATTCAGGGGATTCAGCAATGATTAATAGGATTAATACCTGCAGGGCCTTTTCTTTAAAATCAGGTATGAGACCAACAGCACAGATTCATATTTTCAACCCTGGGTCAGCAAATCTATAATTGTTCAAAATCCTCCTTCTTACTGGTGTCTGTCCTGGGGTGAATCCTAGGGAATGTGAGCACCAGACCTTCCCCTCGGCAAGCTCCCTCTGCAGGGCCAGTATGGCCGTAAATGTTTTAGAAAGATTGTGAACTAGTGCAGAATTAATTTTTCTCTCTATATGTGGCTTTCTGTGTAAACAGAATGAACTAAATTATCAAATTCATTTACTTGGGTTAACATATATCATCTGAACACTTTCTGGAGAGAGAACTCTGTGTTAGGAAAACATGAAATTGGACATAAAGGGTTCGGTAAAGTCTGTAAAGATGGAGCCAAAGAGCACAGTAAATCAAATCTTGATAAGCATCACAAAAATATTCAAAAAAATAATTGGAAATTCCGTGGCGTGTTTCTGGCTGAAACCTCATGCATGGGCAGAGACTCGGAGGTAGGGCAAGGCTATCACCTGAGGCTTGAGAGGATATGGATGTCAATTACAGACATGCCATGTCAGGAGGAATTTATGGCTAAGAGGATATCCTTTTCTATGTCCTGTTAGACATACTAAATTTGATTTGCTCATGAAGCATTCATAGAGCTCTCTCCAGCCTGCAGCTATCAAAGCAGAAGTGGAGCTCAAGAAAGAGATTAGGAAAATATATAAAAATGTGATGATCAGCCATGCTGACATGTGATCAAAACATGAGAGACTGCTAGATGGGGATCTAGCAGATCTTTAAAAAGATGGTATCAAGACCAGTCAGAAGACTGTGTGACAGTTGTTTTGGTAGTAACGAATTAAAAGCACAAAGTCAAGAATAATAATAATGATATACAAAAGAACAACTTAGAGAATGCTTACAGTAATGAGAAAACAAAACATTTAGAGTTAGAATGAACATCAGGGGAGTACAGTCTGAGAGAAGTCAACAAAAGCTGTGGAAGCTCATAGAAAAGAAAAGGTTTGTCTGCCCCTTCAGTAGGAGGGCAGGGGTAAGAAGTGACTGATGCATTGGGACCTTTGGTGATGTCTTACATATCAGGTTTACTGACGCGCACAGTACAAGGATTGTATAACAGCTATAGTCTGTGTGAAGAAGCAAGTATTCACAATCACTACGAAAGTTCCAGTGGAAAGAGAAAATCATAACAGAGTCGTGTGACCAAGAAATCAAAGGCCATAGGCTTGAAGATTCTCAGGCTGCAAGATAAAAGTGTCAGATGATAGTCTTGCGTTTTAACTTCTGACTCCTACTGTGACTGCAGTGTCTAAATATGGTTTAGTTTATAGCTTTTTCAGGGGACTCTGTATCATTGTAGCATGGTTCTTCTTCTGGGAGGATCCAGCTGACATGGTCTCATCTAACGGAGCACTGTCAGAACCACAGCGACTCTTAACGCCAGACTAATGTCTGCAAGGCAAGGCAAATTCTCCAAGTGTATCTAATATACAAAATTATAACATAGGCTTAACTGGTTAAGAGTGTGACAGCACCCCCTGTCCTTTTTCTGAACACTTTATCCCTTCTTCCTAGCTCACTATTTCTTTGGTGAATGCTTAAAGAATGAATTTCTCCTCTTGTTTGATACTCGGTTTTGGATTATAAGAATGCAAGGCTTTTTTTCAACAAGACTTATAAAGCATATTACTTTACTTTACCTAAACAGAGATTTTCTGTGTGAAGACATCTACACAGCATAGGCACAAAAATCACATTCACAGAAGACAAGGGCAGAAGAAGGATGAGGAACGGGCCATCATATTTCCCCCAATGTTCTCTTAGAGCTTACAAAGGTTTTAATTAACAGCAAGTAAGTAATTTTTTTTTTTTTTTTTTTTTGGCCCTCGGGCCTCAGGCTCTTGAGAGAATCACAAAAGTCAGATTTTTTGAAAAGCCTAGAAAATGGTTTCATAAAGTCAGCTTGTCCTCTCTGCAACCTGAAAGCAGCTTCCTTCTCTCTTTGAAGCTTCCCTGCGGCCCAGAGCCAGGTGTGACACAGACCTCATTCCTCTTGCAGAGATCGGCTCTCTCTGTGTTTGTGCTTCAGGGCACATTTCAAAACTGAGAGATAGATCAAGTTCTTGGTTCAGCCCATCTTTAAAAAACAGGCAATTTATAAATGAGCTTTCTCAGCCCTGAGAAAGAAATTTTGTTGGATCATTACTTATGGAATGTTCTGATCTTCAATTCTTTGCATAACAAATTTTGTACCGTTCCTGAACCCTGAATTATTAACTGGATTTGATAAAGAAGGAAAGAGAATGGACAATCAGCTAAAGTTTTAGCTTTGATTTATCCAGTCTGACAGAGAAAGTATTGCAGATCTTTAAAAATCTACTTTTGGAGAAATAACTTCTAAA
Organism: Arctocebus calabarensis; assembly: GCA_963573935.1. Classification (NCBI taxonomy): domain Eukaryota; kingdom Metazoa; phylum Chordata; class Mammalia; order Primates; family Lorisidae; genus Arctocebus; species Arctocebus calabarensis. The sequence continues at coordinate 8,077 of CAUYON010059352.1, read as the reverse complement.
AGAGTGATTCAAAATCCATGCTATAAATTCAAATTAAACAAATTCTGACAGTCTAGTCCTTGCCTGAGTGTGACTTGAGAGGAAAAGGGGCCATAATGTAAAATATATTATCCTTTTGCCTTTCAATATGCGAAAAAAGAAGGCATCAAGAAAGTGCTTAAAGGTACCTGCATTAAAAAATCAAGGAAGGCTCAGCGCCCGTAGCTCAGTGAGTAGGGTGACAGCCACATACACTGAGGGTGGCTGGTTCAAACCCCGCCGGGGCCTGCTACAGAACAATGATAACTGCGACCAAAATATAGCAGGACTTTGTGGCAGGCGCCTATAGTCCCACCTACTTGGGAGGCTGAAGCAAGAGAATCACTTAAGCCCAAAAGTTGGAGGTTGCTGTGAGCTTTGATGCCGAGGGTGACATAGGGAGACTTTTTAAAAAAAAAAAAAAAAAGAGAAAAATTAAGGAAAATAAAATGACCTTTGAAAAAATTTATATAATACTTTGAAGTACTTACTATTATGAAAAAACAGGTAAAGATATGAACTTCTTGTATTGTCTTTAAAAGGAATGAAATAACGTGGAAATACCTTGGACAATTTATGATAAGATGTAGATGAAGTCAAAGGCTAAATAATACTGAGATTTGTGAAATCTATTGAATTTTAGGAAAATAGAATATCCTTAAATTTCTGGTTGCTTTGACCCATGCAAGTGCCACCAGAGCCAGAGATTTGTTTCTTTCACCAGACTGATGCACTTTTAATTTAATTTCAAATATATTTTACTATCATATTATCTATGCTTTTGAAAATCTAAATTTTATGTTTATGTAGGTTCAAGATCTCAAACGTAAAGATCTCAAACCAATAATTCTAATGACTCCTATGTGGAGTCAATAATTACTTCCTACTAGGTTCCACATTGTCATCTGGTATGTTTTTGATTTGAATTTTCAGACATCATTATTGTTGAAAAGGCAGAGTTTTTGCTTCTGAGCAGTGGCACTAAGAATTCTGCTGTGAGTCATGTGGCAATCCTGTCAAACATGTATTGTGCGGTAGAATCTTGACAATTCAGAATGAATTATTCGATTCCAAACATTAGTAAGGGAAACCAGAACCCTTTTTCAAATATTTCAAAGTTTAATGAAGGTGTCATCGATAAACTCTGACCACTACCTGATCTTCCTTATCCCCATATCAGTGGTTTAATATTATTATCCAAAATTTCCAATACCTTCAAGTTTCTACAATTTTTGAATTGAAGCATATTTTTTTATTGTAGTTACTGGAAACCTAGTCATAAATGTTAATTTAAGGACTGCATCTAAGATTAGTTATAAAGTTTTAAGATTCTAAATAAAGTCCTGACCCTGAATAACACAGGCTTTCTTGGCAACAAATCTAACTTAAGAGCTATAAAAGGAAATGAGTAAAAGCAGAAAGAGGTTGTCTGACTTTTGCATATTTTTTATTTTTAATCTCCCTCTTGATAATATTTAAAAAGTATCAGTAGCAGCAAATTTCCAATAACATTTTTTTAAAAAGAGATGTTTTTCTCGATTCTAAACTTTCTTTTGTTAAGTATATTTCTTACTTTTTAGATATTCATACTTTTTTGCACCATCTTTCAGTTCATTTTGTGTATTTTTCTTTGATTCTTAAATATTCTTCAATGACGTACATTTACTGAGAAAGTTAACAGTGCATGGTTAACTAAATATGTCATAGCGTTATTCAAAGTTCCTGAAACTAAATTCCATCTTTGGATATCATAATTTGAATGAATAAAGTAAAAGATTTGAAAATTCAGCAGGTATACAATGAATAACTACTGTGTTCAAAGTTCTTTGTTTAATGCCACAGGTGCAAATAGAAAAGAAATATAATTGAGTAATAAAGTTCTTAAAGAGTCATTCAGAAAGTTTATGACCTATATAGTTGGGCATTATAGCTGAAAAACAAGATAGAATAAGCTACCTGCCATCACATAAGCGTTTTAAAATGATTGAGAGGATTTGAAAAGACAAATCTGAAAGAGGTGAAATTTGAACTGGTGGTCTTTAAAGATAAGTAGAATTTTGACATGATGCCTTAGAGGGAGAAAGAGGTGGCAGGAATTCCTGGGAGTGGATGAAGCATGAGTAATTTGTTAGAAAAGGAAAATGATGGGGGCACACTGATAGTTGAGAATAAGTGGATTATGTGATACTCATTGGTGAGAAGGGGAACATAAAGCTGGAAAGAGAGGTAAAGACCACCTTGTCTAAAACCTTAATATGTGATTATATGCACTCAAAGGGGTAATTGAGTCTTTAAAGAGAGACCTGGTACCTTCAAAAAATATAATAATTGGGCACTGGTATTTTCAGGGGACTAGAGCAGAAAGGCCTGTAGGCAGGGAGGCAGTTGGTGAAGATTTGCCATAGCACTGTGGTTTAAATGGGTTCAGAAGCTCTATGGACATAGATTCTCCAGGCTCTTCAATTGTGAAAATGCAGTTCACTTTGCAAAAGACATAAAGGATAAAGTCTTGTGCCTGAGTGAATGTAAAAATTGGGCATTTTAGAAAGAAATACAGTGGTTAGAAGGAGGAGTAAACACTGAGGGAGGTGTTCAGCTTATGACTGCAGTGGCCGCACCCAGGAGGCAAAGTGTATGTAGCACTTTCCTGAAATGGCAGGTCAAGAGCATGGGAGAGAGGACATCTGAACTGGGCGTGTGGATGAGGTAGTCAGCCCTGTAGCTAAGACTGCTGAAGACCATGAGGGGAGGGAGAAAGCTGAGCACAGGAGGAAAGACGTACATACTGAGAACGTAAACCTTGACAAATGTCTTCAAATGAGTGTGGCATGAAAGAGAGTGAAGTTTCACAGCAATCAAAAAAAAATTACATGAAAAAAACAAGTGATTCTATCATGGAGGACAGGGAAAGATAAACCACAGGGATAAGAAGGGTTAAAAGAACCGGGAAAATCATTATGGCATTGGAGATTAGGAGACCTTAAGTACATTGGTAGGCGGACTTTTACCAGATGAATGGAAGAGAAGCCAGATTGCAGATAGATAATTGAAGGAGTGGGTGGTGTGGACCAGGAGTACTGAGGGTAGACACCTTTGAACTGATTAGATCATGGAGCAAATGGACTGAGTGGCAGCTGGAGAAAAAAGGATTGAATGAATGCATTTACTGGATGAAGATATTTCAGCAGGTCAGATGACAATACATAAGAAATTGATAGAATTAGAAGATGTGAGAAAGTAAAACTGAATAACAAAGTTATTAAAGAATGAGAGATTCAGAGCACAGGCAGATGAACTGCATGTGCGTATCAGCACCGTTTTTGTGTCAGAGATTAGGTAACTAGGAAGAGGTGTTTGTGTTTATATGTAATTTTTTTTTCTTTTTCAGTTGATGGCATGAAGTCCTATTGAGATTGTTTGCATCCAGATACTGTTGAGAACTTTTGGGCTAAGTTTTTAAAGGTGATAGAAGAGGCAACAGTCTAAGGTCACACAGAAGATTCATGTTTATTCTTGACTTTGATCTTTAGCATTTTTTCTCTTTCATTGGTGTTATGTGCTCCTGTGTAGTCTAGAAATTAAAACTTGGTTTTAAAAATAATCAATTTAATATTTTAGTAAATCAAATTAATGAGAAAAAATGAATTTACTGATAAAACTATTGATATTTTTTCTCTTTGATAATTTCAAATTTCAAAAATATATTTCATTCCAGTTTGCTTTGTGTGTATGTTCTTTATGTACTCAATTTTTAGAATGGAGAAAGTCACTATTAACAACATTAAAATAACTAGCTGAATAATATATTATGATTATCCATTTAAATAATGGTCTGTGCATATATATATCCATATACAACATAACTTTGTATGTGTATAAACATACCCATATAATGCAATTATCAATTTATGTACACTGCATCTAAATTATTTTTCTTTCAAAATTATTTAATTGCAATGCTCTCAAAATTATCATCATGATTTATCCAGTACTCATATGTAAATGCTGTTAGATTTGTTACATTTGAGAGAATTTACTAAGAAAGTTTTAAAATTTGCACATCTAGAATGTCCAATCTTAAACTACACACACACATACACAACCTTAAAATTTCATGGGACCATATACTTAATAAGACCAAAAGGTAATTTTTTTTCTTTATCTTTGAGCTGCAAATGCTTTGTTAGTCTCATACTTTCCAAAGACAACATTTAAACTTAAAGTAAATACTGATTGAATCACAATTTAAAGAATTATCATGAATCATTTTTGTTAATGTTTATAAATATCCAGTTCTTTTCAACTTCTTAACTTATCTACATTATCTAGTCTTTGCTGCAACCAAGTAAAACAATGTGTATTAAGTTTTGGTCCATATAACATGAGGAAAACTGACATGTACCCCCATTTCCATGGACAGCTATGAAACATTCCCTGTAATCTTCCATGCTTTCTTTCTAGTTGGGTGGCCTGAAAGAAAACAAAGGACTCTGTCATGTTGGAGATGGAAGGATGGAAGAATGGAAGGATAGGGGGATAGGAAGATGGGAGGATGGGAGGATAGAAGGATGGAAGGATAGGAGGATGTGAGGATGGGAGGATGGGAGGATAGGAGGATGGAAGGATAGAAGGATGGAAGGATAAGAGGATGGGAGGATGGGAAGATGGGAGGATGGAAGGATGGAAGGATATTAGGATGTGAGGATGGGAGGATGGAAGGATGGAAGGATGAAAGGATGGGAGGATGGGAGGATGGGAGGATAGAAGGATGGAAGGATAAGAGGATGGGAGGATGGGAAGATGGGAGGATGGAAGGATAGAAATATGGAAGGATGGAAAGATAAGAGGATGGGAAGATGGGAGGATGGAAGGATGGAAGGATAGGAGGATGTGAGAATGGGAGGATGGAAGGATGAAAGGATGAGACGATGGAAAGATGAAAGGATGGGATGATGGGAGGATGGAAGAATGAAATGATGGAAGGATGGGAGGATGAGAGGAAGGAAGGAGGATGGGAGGATGGGACGATGGGAGAATGGGAAGATGGAAGGATGGGAGGGTGAGAGGATGGGAAGATGAGAGGATGGGAGGAGGATGAGAGGATGGGAGGATGGAAGGATGGAAAGACACCAAATCACTGCTATACCATTTAGACAAAAGACACTGAAAAGACAAATCTGCTTTGGATTTGTGCTAGCAATAAATAAATAGTTGAGATGCTAGACTACTGTCATTTCAGAGTTATTTACTGCAGCAACTAGCATCATTTACTTTGACTAATATAAAACTAATTCAGCTTCTTGTAGGAAAATAACTTTTGTATTTTATGGTTTAGTTTTTCTAACCTGAACACTTTTAATACCGTTTGCTTCTAAAATAAGCCTGAAAATTACAAGAAAAACAAAGTTAAACATGTTTCTTCACTGTAGGACTTCTTGGAAATTTTCAGGAAGGAAATATATTAACATGCCTAACCATATCTGCCTCTGACACAGAGGCTCATTTATTAATATCTATCAGAACAATATTCTCCAGGAAACAGTTTATGGTATGAAAATTGTAATAAAATAATTTTGTAGGGTATCCAAAGGTTACCTGTTATTTTCAATGCAGCATAATATTTAATTATACCAAATATCCTTTTCTGACATGTTGGAAGTAAAAGTTCTATTGAGAATATTTTTAGTTATGTTTTTAAATGTTACAAAACACACAACTATAAATAGATTTCCTTATAGAAATTGTATACACAGCAGACACAAGATAGAATATAATTGCAAACCAATAATAATCAGGCTGAACAGAAACGTGCTGTGATCCACCAGGGGGATGAGCAGTCCTAGCTGCTAGCTCCACATGAACATGCCCCTCGTCTTTGTGTTCCTTGCATTATTCAAGACGTTTTCAGGACGTTTTAAACAATTTTATTTCTCAGTGATTAGTTAGAAAATCAATTAAAGATACCATAACCACTATTTCTATTTTCAATCCTGTGATTTTTCCTTAACTATCCTTTGGAAAGCACAAAAGTACCACTTCTACACTCAACGCTGTGGCTTTGGATGTGGCCCACTGCCGCCTTCTGACACTTCAGTCAGAGGAAAGCGCATCCCTCAGTCCAATATGGGAGACTATTTCCTCCATTCCAGTTATAGGCGATAAGAAGTTTTAATGGAAACAGCTGAGAAATTTATCTTGATTTCTTGTTATTGTTGATTGACTCTTGTCTACAGAAGAAAAAAAAATCCTTTACCTTGTAAATTTCTTCTAGGGAGATAGCTCTCCAGTTGAAGATTCAGGAAAACATAATACCCAACTCAAAAAAAAAAAAAAAAGTTACATGTTTCTTTTCTGTATTTATAGGATTTTTCTAAGTATTTCTGTGAACTCTTAAATCTCCTCAAATATCTTTCAATCTGTGAGTTAAAACTAATTCATAATTTAAATTGATAATCCGAGAAGGAAACAGTCCCTCAACTTTGTAATACTTTGCAGTGAGGGAAGGGGAGGCAAATACACTAGGAGTCAGAGAGAGAGAAATTGTGAGCATACTGATCACAGGGAGCTAACTTGTACAGATACCACAGAATTCCAGCTTCAACATCAACTGCAAATGCACAAATCTGCCAATAACAGTGAGACATGTTCCAGGTGTACCAGCAGGCTTTGCAAAGAACACTGATGCAGAATCTGCCCACAGGACAAGGTCAGTACAAAGTCTTACTGTAATCAATGTTGCTATTTGCAGCTCTGCTTGATTGGAACTTGGTGATGAGATAGCAATTTCTCATCATTTACACATTACACATCAAAAATTTACACATTTTCTGCATCGATAGCTGTAAAAAAATTCACATTGCATTTCAAATACTAAAACCAAGGAGACAAACCAAGGACACGCTGATCTCCTTAATCAATTACAGAATTTCTGTTAACCAATATGAATACCAATATTAATGTCCAAATACTTTTTGTCTTAGGCTCTATCATAAACTTTTTTTTTTGTTTAAACCTGGTCAGATATTGTGCTGGGAAGGTAGCAAGAGCAAGATAGGTGATAGACATTATATTCTTATTATTAAAAAAGGACTATGGTGACATTCAGTCTAGAAATCAAAACTTGGGTGTTAAAAGAACCTTTCAGGATTAAGAGAGTTGATGATGTGTGTTAGTGGTTGGGGACGGTTCCCAAATCCAGTTCACCTGATTTGATTACTCAGCTGAGCTGAAATGTTCATCAGAGGCACAGTGGCAGTAGAAAGCAAAAGCACATGGACGCTAAAAGTGAACTGGAGCGGCACAGACAGCGTGGATAGGAAGCAAAAGTAACTTACACAAGTTGCAGGGTAACAAAGGGAGATTTTACTTAGGAAGAATGAAGAGCAAGTTCAGAGGACTCCCAAAGACAGATGAAGCGAGTGCCCTGATGAGGGAGCAGAGGTGAGAGAGACGGAGGACGGGAGGTATTAAATACTCCATCAGAAACTGGCTGCGGATCTTCTCTGCTCCTCCAGGCAGCTCTGCCCTTTCCTATTGGTCACTGGTTACCTAGGTTACTTCACAGCCAGGTTCTTTTGGGCCCTCAGACGTCCTTGTTCAGCAGGCTGGGTTTTCCTCCCACCCCCTTGAAAGCCCTTTCTCACCTTTAATTTCATCAGCCTCTAAACTCGGAGAATTGTAGAGTTGAATAGAAACTTAGAGTATCCAATTTCCTTGTTAGTAATTGAATATATCTCTGAAATATTTCAACAAGTGGTCACAGAGACTCCTTCAACAACCAAGGAGTCCACCGTAGGAATAATACTTCTGATGGCCAAACAATCTAGGTATTTCATGGGAGAGCAACTGCATTTGTTAAAAAATTCTTTCTGTTGTTGAACTTCAATTTTGTATTAATTTTTTATCATGTAATAAGTTTTTTTTTTTTATTGTTGGGGATTCATTGAGGGTACAAGAAACCATTTTACACTGGTTGCATTTGTTAGGAAAAGACCCTCTTACAATCGTGTTTTGCCCCCAAAAGGTGTGGCACACACCAAGACCCCAAGACCCCACCCCC